>JAIWJD010000310.1:0-11706 GCA_022818045.1 Neotoxoptera formosana | reverse complement strand
CGGGGGGAAACCCGCCCGACGCGCGCGCGGAACCCCCGGCGACCCCGGGGGGGCCCCCCGAGCGCGGGCGGCGAGCGGGGCGGGGCCGGGGCGGCGCCTGGGGGGCGGCGGGGCGGGCCGGGCGCCGCGCCGGCCCGAGGGGGGCCCCCCCGGGCGGGCGAAAGCCGCCGCCCGCGACGGGACGCGCCCGGCGGCCGGGGGGGAGGCGAGGGGCGCGGGCGGGGGGACCCCCCCGGGGGCCGCGCGCCGCCCCGGCGAGGAGCGCCCGGCGGGACCGACGCCGGACTGGACCCGACGGTCCCCCCGCGCCGGGGGACGACGACGCCGTCGGCGCGACGCGGGCGCCCGCGGGCCGGCGACGGACGAGAGCCGAGGGACCCGGCGGCCGGGGGGGGCGGGCCGGCACCCCCGCGGGCGAAGGAACCGAACGACCGCGGGTGCCGACCTCGCGCGCCCGCGCAGACGCGCGAACGCGACGACCGCGCCGCACCGCGATCGCCGCCGCCGACGCGTCCTCCGATCCCGAGGCCGGGCTGACTGAAGCGCGGGGCCGCGCGCGACCGTCGACCCGCGCGCCGCGAACGAGCGCGACGCGACGTACGACGCCGTGAGAACGACGCCCAGCGAATCGACAGGCAGCACGCCGAGCTCGCCTCGCGTACCGCTGGACCTCGGACGCGCCGCCGTCGCCCCCGCGACGACGTCCGCCCCGCGCGACGAGCACCGCGCGACCGAAACGCTCGAGCGTCGCTCACCGCGGCGCGCCGATCCGCCGCGAAGCGCCCCCTCGCCCGGCGACGCGCGTGGCCGCGTCGTCGCGTTATGCGGGCGAGCCGAGGGTACGACGCCCCCCGACTCGCGCGCCCGAGCCGACGAGCCGACGCCCCCCCGACGTTCCCCCGCGACGCGCGGACCGCGAATGCGAGACGAGCGCCCGGCGGACACGACGATGTAACCCGACCGCGGCCGGGACGGGACGGGCGCCGCCGACCGCGGAACGCCGCGACGGTCCCGACCGCAGCATCGGCCCGCCGACCCACGTACCGGCCCCGACGACCGCCGAATCGCGCTGATCACGTAGACCGACCCCGGGAGCGCGTCGCGACACCCCGACCGAGCAAGCGGCAGAACCGAGCACGGACTCGAGGACCTCCCGTACCCGCGACGACCGCGGCGAGCGTCGCGCGCGAGCGCGCCCGACCGCGACGCGACGCGACCGCGACCGACGCCTCCGCGCCCGAGACCGCGCCGACGACGTCGCGGTCCGGGCGCGAAACCGAACGACGGGTCCGCTGCGCGCGCCCGCCCCGGGTACGCCATGCCGCGGGCCCGCGACCGCGACCCCCCCGCCGGTCGGACGACCCGCCCGCCGCCGCCGGTCGACCGAGACCGGGCGCCGCCCGCGACGTTCGCGCCGCCGGCGAGTCACAGTGACGCGTCGACCCACCGAGCGCGCCCCCAGCGGCGCGAACCCCCGCGCGCCTGCCGGCCCGCGACGACCGAATTCGCCGCGCGAACGCGCTACGGCGGACCGCCGGAACAGCTGAACGACCCGAGCGGGAATCCGCCTACCGCGGCACCCCGCAACCGACCCCCCGCGATCCGCGCCGAACGCCGCCCCCGAGTAGCTACGGTACCGCGCGCGAACGAGACGACGCCGGACGTCCCGCGAACCGCGCACCGCTGCGACGTCGCCCACCGCGCGCGTTCCGCCGACGACGTCGACGCGCAGCCGGTCGATAGCGACCCGACGACGCAGATCCGACGACGCGACCGACTACCGAGCCGCCGCGCGAGCCGAACCACGAGACGAGGACGACCGCTGACGCGGACCGATGCCTGCCCTGCGCTCGACCTCCCGTGAGCGGGCAAGACGCACCGTCGACGGCCGCCGCCCCCGACGAAGACCCGAAGCCCGACCGCCGGCCCCCACCCGCCCCGCGCCGCGCCGGCCCCCGCGCGCCGACCCGCGACGGACGCCCCCGCCGTCTAGGCCGCGCCTGTTCGCCCCCGCCGCGGAGAATCGACGACGCCGCCGAATCGCGAACGAGCCCCGGCGACGGGCGCTCCGCCCGAATCCCGCACGCCGCGCACGCGCGACGCCCATGCGACGACCCGCCCGGAGAAGGCCGCCTCGCGCGCGCCGCGCGACGCCCCGCGTCGACGCGACCCCCGACCCGCGGACACGCGAACGACCCGCGGACGAACCCCGACGTAGCGCGACCGTCCCGCACCGGAACGACAACGCTCCGACCCGACGGCCCGCGATCGGTCCCGACGGCGCGACCGCGCGCAGCCCGCCGCGACCCGACCCGCGAGCGCGCGCCGTCCTACGACGCGCGACGCGACGCGTCGACCACGACCGACCGCGAACCCGAACGACGTAATCCCGCCGCCGAGCGCGACGCCAGCCGACCGAGCTCCCCGCGCGACCGCCCGATCGCCACCGTACGCGCTCCCCCGACGCGCCCGAACGGAACCGACGCGGACTCAGCCGAGTACGACCGCGACCCGAGCCCCCTGCGCGTAACGAAACCGACGTCCTCCGGAATAGTCGCCCGGAGCGTGCCCCCGAACGCTGCCCGTCGCGACCGACACCGGCGCGCGGCTCGCGCGCCCGCTGGCGCGACGCCGCCGACGCGCGCGCGACCGACCGGAGCCCCGCCATGACGCCGTCGGACCGCGGTCGCGAAGCCGCGACCCGTAAGACGCCCGCGCTCGCGCCCGGAATCGAACCGCCGTCCGCGACGTCCCGACGACGATCGAACGCCGAAGCGTCCCGACCGAACGCGCACGACGCCCCGCCGTCGACGCCGACCTGACGCTGCGAGGCGCCGTCGGGCTCTCCCCCCGACGACGACCAGACGAACCGCGTCGAATCCGCGCCCGCCGACGCGGCCACACGCCGCGCGACCGAGCGACCCCCGCAGACCTAGCGCCGATCGCGCCGCCCTCCGACGGACCGCCTGCCGCCCGGCGTAACCGCGCGCGAACGACGCGGACCCCCGACCGGACCGCGCCGTCCCGAGCCGCCACGCGCTGACGGAGATAACCCCACCGCTCTCGACCGCGACCGCGACGGGCGGACGCCGCCAGAACCGGACCCGTACAGCGCGGGCGCGCGCGCGGACGTCTATCCGAACGCGCGCGCCCGCGAGCGCCGCGACCGACGCCCGACCGACGACGACGACCGCACGCCGACGCGACGAGTGATCCGACGCCTGCCGTCTGGCGCGCGACGCGGCCTCGACGAGCGCCTGTCCCGCCGTCCCTGTACCAGCGGCACCGCGACTGCGACGTGACCCAGACGATCCGGCGCCCGCGAATCCCGACGACCGACCGCGCGACGCGCCGCGAGACGCGTACGCGAAATGACTAACCGAGAACCGACCTGCGCGCACGACGCGCGACCACCCCGCCGCCGGCGCCCGCGCCCCGACGCCCCCGTACCCGCGCGCACGCACGCGCCCGTCCGCGACGCCCCGCGTACCCCGGCGCCGCGACGACCGACGACGACCGCCCGCGAACGCCCTGCCCGCCGTCGACGCCCGAATAGTCCGCTGGACGACGCGCGACGACGCCGCGCGCGCGAGCAAGACCGGAGATGCCGACCCGTCCGCCCCGACGCGACCGCCCCGACCCCCCCCGCGACGCCGCGAAATCTCCCGGACGACCAGGACCGCGAAGGCCGCGCGCGAAATCCGCCGCGCGGCGCTGCGCCGGAACCCGTACGCGCGACGCCCCCGCGCGCACGCCCGACAACGTAAACCGCACCCGACAGGCGCGCGTCGCCGGACGCGCGCGACCGTAAGTCTGACTTTTGCCCGACCCACAGCCGCGACGACGCTGGACAGAAACGACCGTCTCGGTACGCGGAGACCCCCGCCGGAACGGCCGACCCGCGCCGCCCGCGCCGTCGGGACGGGCGACGCGACTGAAACGCCGTCGCTGCCGCGACGGCACGGACGCCCGCGACGCGAAGAGCGCCGAATTGCACCCTCCGCCCGCCGCCCGAACCGTCCCGACGTCGCCCGGCCTACTGTGAGCGCGCCGAACTCGCGGTCCGTCCGCCTCGACGCGCCGATCGCGACGGCGACGCGCCGCGCCGACGGGCGGCGCGACGACCGACGCGACGCTCCGAGACGCCCCGGGGCGACGCTCCGTGTCGAAAATCGCGCGCGAACAACGCGCAGCGAACCCCCCGAACGCGCGCCGCGGCACGCCTCGTGCCCCGCGCGGGCCCCGCGAACCGCTGCGACCGACCCCCCCCGCCGACGCGACCGACCGACGACGACCCGGGCTCGACGAGACTAACCGACTCTACCATCCGACGACCCGCCTGGCGCGCGACGCCGCGCGTCCCTCCCGCCGAGACGGCGCGCCCCGATCGCCCGACGAATCGATCGCGCGCAGCTGATCCCGACCGAATCCCGACGGCGCCGCGCGCGACACCACCCGACGCGCCAGCGAACGAAGCCCGACGCGCTCGCCCGACGAGCCCGCGAACTACCAGCGCTCGCTAGGCCGAGCAGGACGACGACTCCGCCCCGCGCCGACCTGCGACCGCGACGAGGCACGACCGGGCCCGCCGCAGAAACGCGCCGACGCGACCCGATGACGCCGAACGGCCAGCCGCCGACGTACCCGCCGACGCGCCGCGCTCGACGACGCGCGACGCCTGCCGAGCACGCGCGACCGCCGATTCGCCGGCGAGCGCGCCCGGCCGCTCGCCGCTCCGGCGCCGCGACGACGCGACAGCCGCGCGAACGCCCCCGCGCCCCCGCGCGCCGACCGACGCGGCCTCGCAGGACGCCGAAGACGTAATCCGACGGCGCGCCTCCGCCCCCGACACCCGCCGCCCCGGGGGTGCACCCCGGCGACTCCGGAACGCGAACGGAGCGCCCCGCCGCGCGACGCGCTCGACCGACGCACCCACGTACCTGAGACGCGGCTCGCGCGACCGACAGGACGGACGAATGCGACCCGCCGTCGCGCGACGCGCTGCGCGACCGTGCCGCCCGCCGCGATCCGCCGCCGAAAGACCCGCGCCCAACGCCCCCGGCCGACCCCCGCGCGATTCCGACGCGGACCGCCGGCCGACGACGACCGACGCCGACGTCGACACGCCCTGCGACCCGGCCTGTTCGAACCGCCACAGAGCGCCGCGCCGCGACCCCGAGGCGGCGCCGCGCGCGCTCGCGTTCGCGAGACCCGACCGCGCACCCCGCGTACGTGACCGGGTACTCCGACGCGGCGACGAACCCGTCGACGGCGGCGCGACGAAGACGCACCGGGCGACGCGCCCGCGCCGCGAACGACGCGACGCGCGTCGTCGACCCGGCGCCCTGCGAGACCGTCCGACCGGACCGCGCGCGAACGAACGCACCGGCCGCGACGGCGCGACGCCCGCGAGCGCCCGCGCGCGCGCGACGCCCGCCCGGCAAGCCGACCGCGCGCGCGACTCCCCCGCGCCCGACGCCCGCGCCCCCGCACGCGCCGAGCCGCCGACGAACGCCCGCCGCGCCCGCGACGACCGCCGACCGAATGACGCGCCGCCGGTACCCCGACTGACCCCGACCGAACGCGACCCGACGCGGCGCTCGCGTCCCCGCGACGCCCGCGCCGCGCCCCGACTCGCGCGAGACCGACGAACCCCCAGAACCGACGACCACGGCCCGCGCCGACTGCGGAGTGCTTCGCGCCCGTGCGAGACCGGCCCGCGATCGCGCGCCCGCCCCGACGGCCGCGTCCGCCCGCGACGACTGCAGCCGCGCCCGACGCGACGCCGAGCGCCGCCCGCCCCGCGCGGACGCCTCTGCGAAGTCGGGACCCGATCCCCCGACCGAGCACGCGCGCGCCGACGTAGACCGCGCTCGTCTCGACGACGCAAGAACCGCCCGGCCCTGACGACCGACCGCGTCCCTGCCGCGACGAGACGCGCGTACGCCTCGATTACGAGCCACGACGCGGCCGCGTCCGACGCCGCCCGAATATGTCGCGCGAGCCCGCCGACGACGCGCCGACCCGCGTAACGACCGCGGCCGCCGACCGAACGCGAGCCGCGCCGACCGGAACCCTCGACGTCCATCCGGTCACCCAGAGACACACGAGCCCGACGACCCCGCGCCCACACTACGCGGAGACGACCTCCGACCTCCGCGACGCGCGTCGGGCGCTCCCGGCGCGCTGCGCCCGCTCGCCGACGGCGCGACGCCGACGACCGGCGCCGAGCCCGACGACGCCGACGCCCCGACGCGGCAGTGGACAGCGGCCCGCGGACGCCCGCGAACGCGGCCGACGACCGCCCGACGCGCTCGCGCGAACCGCGTGCCCAAGACCCGACCGAACGCGCCGCGCGTACGACGCGCGTCCCGCTCCGCCGCGCGAACCGCCCGGCCGACGCCCGAACCGCCGACAGCGAACCGACCCGTCCTCTGCGCCTCGGAACCGCCACGGCCGGCCGTCTGACGTAACCGAAGCGAACCGCTGCCGCCTGGCTCTGCCGACGAGGACCCGACTCGCGCGCCCGCCCCCCGAGCGTCTCCCCCGGGACGACGTCCGCGCCCCGGCGCGGTGCGAGACGACGCCCGCGCGAGACGTCCCGAACGCGCGCAGATCCGATGCCGCGGACGCGAACGGCCTCGCGCGCGGCCACGAACCCCGACGCAACGTGACAGCGCAGTCGGCCCTGAACGCCGCGTCGCGGTACCACGGCGGCGACCGCGAATCCGGACCCGTGCCCGACGAGGACGCGAGCGCGCCGACCGCCCGCCGGACGGCGCGCGGGACGCGAACGCGAGCGCGATCCGCCGGCGGCGGCGCGCCGACCGACGCCGCGCGACGACCGCCCGCGCGAATCGAGCGCGATCGCGACGCGCGCGCGCCCGGCCGATCGCCGCGGATGCGGACGCGCGCGCTCGACCGATCGCGCGAGCGCGCGGAACCCGTCCCGACCCGCCCTCGCCCGACCGCGACGAGACGAACGCGCGACGACGCCGCCGACCGACTGGGCCCCCGGACCGGCGCCCCCGCGGACGCGCCGACCGACGACGCGCGCGAATCCGACGCGACCGAGACGCCGCCGCCGGACGCCCCCGAACGCCGCCGCTGCGTGGCGACTCGCCCGCCCCCCGGGAACCACCGCCGCCCCCGAGCCGGACGACCGGCGGACCGAACGACGACGCGATCGGGCGCCCGCGAGAGGGGTGGTCGCCGACCCGACCCCCGCCGCCGACCGGACACGAGCGAGACGCCCGCCGATCCCGGAACGCAGCGCCGCGACGACCCCGCTCGAACCGACCCGCGCGCCCGCGAGACGTGAAGCCCGCGAACCGACCGGCGACCCGGCGCCGGCGACGATCCCGCGAACGGCCGCCGCGCGACACGGCGACAGACGACGTCCGCCCCGCGCCCCGCCGACCGCGACGCGCCGCGACGAGACGCGCGCGCCTCCGACCGGCGACCGTATCCGCGCGCGAGACGACCGACGCCGCGCGCGCGAACCCCCCCGTGCGCCGCGCCCGCCGACGCCGATCGACCGAACGCGCGACGAGCGCGCGCGGCGACGACGCGACCGACCCGCGCGTCCCGCGCGATGCGTCGCCGGACATCCGACCGCGCCGCGACCCCGACGACCCGGACCCGACGCGAGCGTCATTCCCCCGCCCGGCCGCGACGGCCGCGATCGCCCACGACGGACTACCGGGAACCGCGCGCCGCGACCGCGACGACGCCGACCGCGACGCGACGCGTCGCGCGAACGCCGCCCGGCGGAACCGCGAACGTGTCGACCGCGACGCCGCGCCCCGCGCGCGGCGCCCACGACCGACGCCGACGCGCGCGCGCACACGACTCGCGACCGTAGGCACGCCGACCCGAACGGACCGCGCCGCGCCCGGCGCGCGACCCCGACGCCGGACCCGCGACCGACGCGAACCCCGCGAGCGACCGACCGCCCCGACGCGCCGAAGACCCGACCGGCGGCCGACGACGCCCCGCGGCGACTCGGGACGCGCGAACGCACGGGTCCGCCGCGCGACGCGCCGCGCGCGCCCCCGACGGAACGCGGGCCCGCCCGCCCGCGCCCCGCCGACCCCGACGTCCGCCCCCCCGACGACGAACGCGCGCTGCCCGCGCGCGCCGCACCGTCACGCGCCGAAGACGGACGACGCGAGCGCCACGGACGCTCGCCCCGGGGCGCCCGACGCCCGACCCCCCCACGCCGATCACCGACCGGACGCGCCCTGCGCCCCCCTCGCGAACGCGCCCCATCGAGTAATAATCCGAGGACGCGCCCGCGCCCGCGACGACGACCAGACGCCGCCGACGCGACCCCAGAGTCCGAAAACGCGACGCGCGACGCGCGCGACGGTCACGCGCCTGACCTCCCCCCGCGCGACGACGACGCGACGCCGCCTACGCCGCGCCCGACGGGCACCGCGACTGCGCGAACGGACGGCGACGCCTGCTCGAACGCCGACCGGTCCGCCGACGTCGCCCTGCTCGGACTACGCGAGCGCCGAACGCCAACGCCGAACGCGCCCCACGCGCCTGGCCGCGGCCACGCCCGCGCGCGCGACCGACGCGAACCGAGAATCAGACGCGCGCCCGTACGCAGAACCGACAGGCGCCCGGACGCCCCGCCCCCCGCCCCGACGCCCGATGCGGACCGCCGAAAACCGGGATCCGAACGCGAAGACCCCCGACGCCGAGACAGAACGCCGCCGTGCGACGAGAGAGCGCCCGCCGACCGGAACCGACGAACGACCGCGCGCGCGGCCAGCCGATCCCGCCGACGCGATACGCGTCGCGACGCACCGCGACCCCCGGCGAAGCGCCGCCCGCGCGAAAACTAATCCCCGGACTCGCTGACGACCAGCGACGAATACCGCCCCCGACGGACGACGCGACGCCGACGCGACGAATCGCGCGAGCGTCACGCCGCGCCGACCGCGCGACGCCGCCGCGGCCGCGCCCCTGCGTCGCGACGCCACGACCGCGAATCGACCCGCGACGCGCGAACGCACGACGCCGGCGCCTCGCGACCGGACCCGGACGAATCGACCCCCCGGACGCGCCGCGGGCCTGCGCGGGCGCCGCGACGACGAGTACCCCCCGACGCGAACGCGCGTCGCCACGCGCATACCGCCCGACGAAGACCGACGACGCGCGCGCCCCCCGCGCGGCTGCGAACGCACGACACGCCGCGCGACGAAGACGAGACCGGCCCGACGCCGACCGCCGCGCGACGTACGACGCCGCCGACGAAACGCGACCCCCGCTCGCCGTCGAGTCCGCCCGCGACCGCCCGGACGACTTGACGCGCGCGGCGTCGAACGCGTACGCAGCGAAAAATAGCGAGCCGCGGCGACCGACCCCGGCGCGCAGACGACCGGCACGCGCGAATCCGCCCGACGACCGCACGCCGCGCGCCGCGCGAAGACGCGACGACGACGACGCGACCGACCCGCGACCGACGACCGCGGCGCGTCCCCGAGCCCGCGCCGACGACGGCAGCGAGAACCGACAGACGCCGCAGACGACCGATCGTCCGCGCGGGGGCCGCGGGCGGCGAGACCGCCCGACGACGCCCGACGCCGCCTCAGACCCGCGCGGCGCCGCGACCCGCTGCCCCCCCGTGCAGCGCCCGAACGCCCCTGGACGCGCGCCGGACTGACGCCCGGCCCGAAGCACCGCCCGCGACGACGAGCGCCGCGACCGGACGACGACCTGCGCCCGAAGCTCCACCGCGGCGACGCGAACCGACGACGACCCGCGTCCGGCCGTAAGCGCGAACGCCCGACGTCGCCACCGCGCAGCGTAGCCGCAGTTCACGCGACGCCCGCGCGCGAACGCGCGCGAATGAAAGACGACCGGTACGCACCGCCGCAACCGAGCGACCGCCGCGAGCCGACGACCGCGCGCGGCCCCGCCGAATCCGCGCGACGCTCGACTCGCGACGCGACCGGCTCTCCGACCGATCGCGGACCCCGAGCGACGCCGACAAACGCGCGAACCGACGTCGACCGAGACCGACGGCCGCGAAGATGCGAAAACCCGGATAACGCGCCGCGACCGCGCCCGCCGACGGCGACGCGACCGCACACGACGCCTAGCGCGAGCGACGCGAGACGGCGCCGCGCGACGCGTACCGCCCCGACGCGCGACGCGCAGTCCGGACCGACGGACGCGCGCGACCGATGAATCCCCGCCGGACGAGTCGGAGCGACCGCCCGACGGAAAGCGGCGGCGCGACGCGCGACCGCCCGGACTCGGCGTCCGCGACCGCGCCGGGTACTGCGCGAACCTCCCGCCCGCCCCGCGCCGACCCCGGACGCCCGCGACGCGACGACCGGGCCGGACCGCGACGGCGCCGCCGCGACCGACCGCCCGCGCCGAAAGGACCCGCCGGCCCCGGCGGACGCGACGCCCGGGGGGGGGCCCGGGCGCCGCCCCGAGCGACAGACGCCGCGACCCGCCCGATACGACCTGACCGCCGCCGCCGTACGCGCCCGGGACCGACCGCGCGCGAGACCGACCCGAACCGCGCCCGTGACCGACCAGCCCGCGCCAGAGCGCGCGCCCCGACGCGGAAACTCGCGCGACCGACCTGGCCGAACGCGCCGCGACGACCGAACCGCGAACGCCTTGCGACGCCGCGCGAGGTACGCGCGCCGCGCGGTCGACCGCGGCGACCCGCGCCGGGCCAAACCGCCCGGGGCCGAACGCCGCGCCCGGGGCCCCGCGCCCGCGCGCCCGCCCCCGCGGCCCCCGGGCCCCGGGGCCCCGCCGTGCCCCCCCCGGCCCGGGGCCCCCGGCCGGACCCCCGGCCCCCCGACCCCCCGACCCCGCGGCGCCCGGGGGACCGCGCGGGGGCCGACCCGGGGGCCCCCCAGCCGGGGGCCCCCCGGCCCCCCCCGGAACCGGCGGGACCCCCGGGGGGCCCCCCCCCCCGGCTGGCGGCCGCCGGCGGCGCCCCGCCGACCCGGGGCCCCGGCCCCCCGCCCCCCCAAAAAGCCCCGGCCGCGCCCCGCCCGCCCCGCCGACCGGGACCGGACCCCACCCGCCCGGGGGCCCGCGACCCCCGCGCCGCTCGGGCCGGGCGGGGCGAAACCCCCCGCCCCCCCGCGCGCCGCCGAGCCCACGCCCCCGGACCGACCCCGGCCGGGCCCCGCCCCCCCGGGCCCGCGCGGGGACCGCCCCGCAGCCCCGGACCCACCGGCCCCGGGCCCCGCGTCCCCGCCCGCCCCCCCGCCCGACGAGGGCCGCGCGCCCCCCGCCCCAGCCCGGGCGCGCCGCGGACCCCCGGCCGCGCCCCCCCGCCCCCGGGGGCCCCGCCCGCGCGCGCCCCGGGCCCCGCCGGCCCCCCGGAGGGGACCGACGCGGCCGGGCGCCGCGCGCCGCCCGCCCCGGGCCGCGGCCCGACCGCACCCCCACCCGGGCCCCCGGACGGGGCGCCACCGCGACCCCCCGACCCCCGCCCCCCCCGGGCGCCCCGGGGCCCGCGGCCGGCCCCCGGCCCCCACCGCGGTGGGGGCCGACGGCCCGCGGGGGGGGCCCCGGCCCCGACCCCCCAAACCGCCGCCGACCCCCCGGCGGCGGAACCCCCCCCCCCGCCGCCGCGGACCCAACCCCCGGCCCCCCGGGAAAAACCGACGCGCCCGCCCCGGGCCGGCCCGCCCGGGCCCCCGGGGGCCCGGGGGGCCG
>JAIWJD010000309.1:0-11748 GCA_022818045.1 Neotoxoptera formosana | reverse complement strand
AGGAGGGGAGAGGAGGGGGAGAGGGGGGGGGAGGGAGGAGAGGAGGAGAGGGGAGGGAGAGGGGGGAGGGTGGGGAGGGGAGAAGACGGGAGGAGAGAGGGGGGAAGGAGGGGAGGGAGGAGGAGGGAGGGGAGAGGGGGGAGGAGAGGAGGGAGGGGAGGGATGAGAGGAAGGAGGAGGGAGGGAGAGAGAGGGAGAGGAGAAGGAGGAGAGGAGAGGGAGGGAGAGAGGGGGGGAGGGGGGGAGGAGGGGGAGAGGAGGGAAGGAGGGAGTGGGGAGAGGAGGAGAGGAGGAGAGAGGGAGGAGAGAGAGGGGAGGGAGGGAGAGGGAGGAGAGAGGGAGGGGGAGGGGAGGAGAGGAGGGAGAGGGGGGAGAGAGGAGGAGGAGGGAGAGAGAGGGGGGGAGGGAGAGAGAGAGAAGGGGGGAGAGGAGGAGGAGAGGGGGGGGAGGGAGAGGAGGAGAGGGAGAGAGAGGGGGAGGAGGAGGGGAGAGGGGGGGAGGGAGAGGGGGAGGAGGGGAGGAGGAGAGAGGGGGAGGAGGAGGGGAGAGAGAAGGAGAGAGAGATGGGGGGCGTGGGGGAGGAGAGGGAGGGGTGGAGAGAGGGGGGAGGCGGGATAGGGGTGGATGTGAGAGGAGAGATGGGAAGGAGGGGAGAGAGGAGGAGGGGGATCATGAGGCGGGGGAGGGGTGAGAGGGAGAGTGGAGGACGGAGTGGATGAAGAGGCAGAGGATGGAGGGGATGTGATAGGGAGGAGGGGAAGACGGGGGGGAGAGGGGATGGAGGGGGGGGAGGGATGAGAGGGGGGGGCAGGAGGAGCGAGAGGAGAGAGGCAGGGGCGCGGAAGCGAAGGACGCGGAGGAGAGGGGGAGGGTTGGGAGGCGAGCAGGAGACGGGGGAGAGAGGGGCAGGACAGGAGGGAGAGGGAGCATGGTGTAGGGGGGAAAGAGGGAGGGGAGTAGGAAGAGAGGAGGGAGGGGGAGGAGGCAGAGGGGCGATGGATGGGGAGAGGAGAGTCGAGAGCGAGGGACGGAGCGGGAGGAGTAGGTGATTGACCGAGGCGGAGAGAGGAGGTGAAGGAGGGCGAGGAGGGGAGTGGAGAGCGGGAAGGAGAGAACGAGGGGGAATGGAATGAGGATGGAGGGGGGGCGGATTTAGTGGCGGGTGAGGCGAGGGGGATGGAGGCGAGGGAGAGGGGAGAGGGAGGACGGACAGAGGAGGGAGAGTAGAAGAGAGAGGGGATCGGCCAGGACGGAAGGCGGGAGACGGAGGGAGGGGGGAAGAGGGAGAGAAGAAGGGGGACAGACGCGCCTCTTAGAGTGCGTGCGGAGGGAGCTGGGAAGGACGGGATTGGAGATGACGAGCGTGAGGAAGGCGAATAAGGGAGAGAGTGAGGAGGAGGGGGGACGGGATGAGGGGTGGGAGGGAGAAAGGACGTAGAGAGTGGGAGAGAGGGAGAGAAGATGAGGGAGGGGTTGATTGGATGCGCAGAGAGAGGGAGGAGAGGAGGGGGGGAGGAGGGAGTGCGGAGGAGTGGGAGATGGGACGTGCGGGAGCGGATATGGAGGAAGAAGGTAGGGGGGGATAAGATGGGAGAGAGGGATAGTGGGCGAAGAATGGAAGGGTAGAGGGGGAGGGAGTCGAAGAGGAGAAGGAGATGGCGAGGGAAGAGAGAGCGCGCCCAGGCCGCGGGGAGAGTAGAGGGCGGGGTAGGGGAGGGGAGGAAGAGGCGGGACGGGATGAGAGATGGGAGAGAGGGCGCCGAGGAGGGAGAAGAGAGGAGAGAAGGAAGGAGAGTGGGAGGGGCGGGAGGAAAGGGTTAGCGGAAGAGGAAAGATAGGTACGAAAAAAAAGGGAAGGGCGCAGCTGGAGAGGAGGAGGGCAGTGGAGGTGAGCATGCGAGATGCCGGTAAGGGGATGGAAGAGGGCGTGGGAAGGGAGAGAGCAGGGGATTGAGGACGGAGAGGACGAGGAGGGATCTGGGGGCTGGGGAGAGGGAGCGGAATGAGGATGAGGAGACCGCGGAGGACAAGGATGCGGGACGGGAGAGGGGAGTAGGGATGAGAGGGGGAGGGAGAAGTGAACTTGGAGGATACGAGGGATGCGAAATCAGGGCCAAGATGGGGGGGAGAGGTCGAAGGGAAGTGAGGAATGGAGGAGGGGAGAGAGAGGAGGATTGGCGCGAGTGTGGAGGCGAAGAGAGGAGGAGGAGGAGTGGGGGAAGTGGGGGCGGGGGATGGATGAGATGTTGAGACGGGGAAGAGGAAGAGAGAGAGGGACTGAGAGGAGAGAGAGAAGAGAAGAGCAGAAGGAGGGAGGGCTGAGGGGGGGAGAGAGGCGAGTAGGGGAGGGGAAGGAGAAGAAGAGATGGAGAGGGAGGAGGACGACGGAGAGGATGTTTGTGAAGTCGCGGAACCGATCGATATTGATTGCGAATGTGAGAGGAGGGATAAAAGGAGAGGGAGGAGCAGGAGGTCGTAGGGGAGGGGAAGGAGGGGAGGGGACCCGAGGGGGGAAGGCGAGGAGGCGAGGAGCGGTTGGAGAGCGAGAGGGGGGAGAGGGAGGAGAGAGTGATGACAGGGACAGCACTGTCGGCTATGTGAGAAAACGAGAGGGTGAAGAGGGAAGAGGAATGAGAGGAGGGCAAGGTTGAGAGAGGAGGGGAGCGAGAAGGCGAAGAGGAGAGAGCGAGGAGGGTTGGATGGAGTTGATGGAGAGGTGGAGGAAAGTGAGTGCGGGACTAGAACAGAGACGAAGGGATGAGCGGAGGCGAAGAGACGAGGTCGGAGGAGGGGGGAGATGGAGTGGGATGAGGGAGAGTGGGAGAGACTGGAGAGAGTGAGAATGGGAGATTGGAGAGAGATGTGGAGATGGGGAGAGGAGGGGATAGGGAAGGGGGAGGGGATGGTGTAGGGGCAGGGGAGAGATGAGAGAAGAGAAGAGCCGGGGGGGAGGGAGGAAAGCGGAAAGGAAGGAGGATTTGCGGGGGAGGAGATAGAGCGAGAGGGAGAGCGGAGGAGGCGGCGAGGTAGCGAAGGAGGGGAGAGGGAGAGGAGACGGAGGGGGCGAGGAGTCGCGAGGGAGCGAGCAGGGAGAGGCGGAGGGGGAGGAGAGGAAAGGGGGATGGGAGAGATGAGAGAGAGGGACGTGCGAGGGGGAGATGTGAGATGGGAAGTGGAGAGAGGGGGAGTTAAGAGGGGGGGAGACGAGGAGGGAGGGGAAGCAGGGAAGCCCCCCCCAGTGTTGACGAGGGGAGGGTGACCGGAGGAGGAGAAGGGAAGAGAGGGGGAGAGATCGGGGAGGGAGGATGAGGAGCGGAGAGTGGCGAGAAGAAGATAGACTGGTGGGGATGGGAGTGGCAGGACTGGGCGACGTGATTGTAGTGGTAGGAGGGATTAGAGAGGAGAAGGGAGAGGAGAGAGCGGACATCTGAGGAGGAAGGCGAGAGGAGAGAGGGGTGTGACAACGAGGATGAGTGGATGGATGGAAGGAGGAGAAGATGAGGATGAGAGATGGAGAGGGGAGGGGACGGAGAGAGAGTGGGAGAACGAAGAGACGGATGGTTGGGAGGAGGAGCGCGAAGAACTGAGCGAAGAGGACGGAGCGATGGGGTTGAGAGGAGGATGATGGAGGAGGGAGGAGAGATGGATGAGGTGGGATGGAGGACAGACGGACGCAAGGAGGGAAGGAGATGGAGAACTGAGGATGAAGAAGTCGGAGGAAGAGGAGGAGAGGCGGGAGAGGGATGACGGAGCGGGAGGGAGGAGATGAGGGGAAAGAGAGGAGGGGGACGAGGGGGGGGAGGACCGAAGAAGGGAGGACTGGTTTGAGAGGAAACGAGAGAGGGGAAGAGGGGGAGGAGGAGCGAAGGGAGAGAGAGATGGAAAGGGGGAGGGAGATGGAATGGGCGCGAGGGCGGGAAGAGTTTGCGAAAGGGGGAGGGGAGGATGAGGATGACGATGAGCAGGATGAGAGGGAGAGCAAGAATGAGATGAGTGAGTGGAGGGGGGGAAGGGTGGGGAGGAGGAGTGGGGCGGGACGGAGACGAGGATCGGCATAGGATGAAGGAGGATGGTGGTGATGGGGAAAAGAGCCGTGAGGAGGGTTGGAGTGAAGTCGAGATAGCGTTAGGAGATGAGGAGAGGGAGATGGGGGAGGGAGTATGGGAGCGAGAGATGGGGATGAAGAGGCGGAGGCGTGAGGGAGGAGCAGGGAGAAGGATATGGGAGGGGAGAGCAGGAGGGGGAAGAGGGGAGGGAGGAGAGGGAGGCGCAGAAGGAAAGGGAGCAGGAGGAGGGAAGAGGGAGGATGTGACGGAGGAGGGAGAAGAGGGAAGGGTTAGGGAGAGATGCTGGGTGGGGAGAGGAGGAGGAGTGGATGGGCAGGAGAGAAGAGAGGCAGACGAGGGGTGAGAGAGAGAGAGAAAGGGGGGAGACTGCGAGGGAGCAGCGGAAGAGAGGCAGACGGGAGGAAAGGCGCGAGTGAAGGGGAAGAGCTGGGCGAGGAGAGAGGAGAGAGGAGCGGCACAGAGGAAGCAGGAGATGGCGTGGCTACAGAGCGGGGGGAGCAAGAAGAGGATGGAGAGCTGGTGAGGGACGGGTTGTAGAGGGCAGAGGATGGGGATAGGAGAGGGGGAGGGAGTGAGACGAGAGGATGACGGGAGGGGGAGATAGACGGATGAGAAGAGGGGAGGAGGATGACAGAGGGGGGAGGAGGCAGAGACGGGGAGAAGGAGAAAGAGGAGAGTTGCGGATGGACTCGAGGAGGCGATGAGAGAGGCGTGGAGAGAGGAGGGGGGAGAGGAGGACGAGAAGGGCGGGGAAGGACGAGGAGGGGAGAGTGACAAGGCGGAGAGGAGGCGGGACGAAGGAGGATGGGATGAGGCGGAGAGAGGGGAGGGGGAGAGAGGGGTGGAGGGAGGAGAGGTGGACAACGTGGCAGGGCAGAGGAGAGGAGGGGACCGGTGAGGGGTAGGACGTCGTGGAGGGGGGCGGAGAGGGGGAATGGAGGGGGAGTGGATGGCGAGGGGGGATCTGAGGAGTGGGAGAAGAGATAGGGAGCCGAAGGCGGGAGGATTGGGAGGGAGTGTGGACGAAGGGAGCGCGCGAGAGTGTGAGAGCAGACGGGGAAGGAGAGGAGAGCTGGGATAGGACGACGGGGAGGAAGGAGGGATGGGTAGGAGGAGCGGAGAGGGGTGCGAGCCGAGAAGATGGCGTAGATGGAAGGGAGGAGAAGCAGGAGGACGATCGGGAAGTGCAGGACGAGAGTAGGAGTGAGAGGGAGCAGGCGGGGGGGGTGAACGAGGGGGGAGGGCAGGAAGAGTTGAGGGAGGGCTAAGAGCAGAGGGACTGACAGAGATGAGAGATGGGTGGAGGAGGAACAGGAGAGAGGGGTGCGATGGAGACGGAAAGAGAGCAGACGCAGCGTGAATGATGGAGAAAGAGGAGAGGAGGCGCGAGAGACGTGAGGAGGCGAGATAGGGGGGTTCGGGGTGCGGGGAGTGAAGGAGATGAGCACTAGGTGAGGGGGGAGGGGGGCAGGGGGGAGGGAGGACGAGAGATGGCATCCGGGGACAAGGAGCAGAGGGTGAGAGGAGCTGGGGATGAGATGACGGAACAGTGAGAGGAAGGATGTGGGAGGTCGAGGGAGGCGCGGGGAAGAGGGGGGTAGAAGGGTGAAATGGAGAGGAGTGAGAGGAGCGAGCAGATAAAGGGGCGGGGAAGGGCGGAGAGGGGAGGGGGATCGGGGAGGGGGGGTGGGGAGGAAGGAGAGGGGGGATGATGAGGGAGAGGGGAGAGACGCGGATGGGGAGAGGTGCAGTGGGATGGGGGAGAGGAGGGGAGAGGAGAGCGAGAGGGGAAGGGAGGGAGCAGGGAGGCGGGATCAGATAGGGGGGAGGGACCGCGAGAGAGAGAGGGAGGTTGTAGAGGGGGAGGATGGGAGGGTGAGAGAGGGGGGGGGGGGTGCGGAGAGTGGTGCGAGGAGGAGGGGAGGAGAGGGGGGGAGAGGAGGGGAGATCGACGTGCGGGACTGAGGGGAGGGAGGAGAGAAGGCGGACGGGGATGAAGATGTAGAAGGGAGAGGGGAAGTGCGAAGGATGAGACTGTGGGAGGTAGCAGATGGAGGGAGGGGGGGGGGATGAGCACGAGGGGCAAGGAGGCGAGGGTAGAGCGCAGGAGGGGGTGGACGCTCGTAGGGAGGAGGGAGGGAAGACGGAGAGGTCAGTGGCAGAGATGTGGAGGATTGAGATGGATGGAGAGTGCAGGAGAGAGGAGAAGGGAGTAGTGGCTGAGGGGGCAGATGTGGGCGGAAGGGATGAGGGGCGAGACGGAAGGGGAGGGTAGGGATGTCGAAGGATGAGAAGATATCTGAAGATGGGAGAGAGCAAGGGGAGTGCGAGAGGATGGACGGGGAGATAAACGAGGATGAGAGGGAGCTGCGGAAAGGAGAAGGAAGGGGGGGATGAGGAGGGGAGGGAGAAGGGGTAGGGGGGGAGGAGGGAGGGGAGGGGGAGAAGGAGATGGGGGGAGTGGTAGGAAGGCAGGGAGGAGAACAGGAGAGTGGGAGAGTGGAGGGGAGGAAGGAGTGCGGGGGGGAGAGAAAAAAAGGACGTGGGGGGGGGGGTCGGGGGAGAGGGGGTGCGAGCGGAGGGGGGAGGTTGGAAGGGAGAGAGGAGGATAGAGGCAGGCGGAAGGACGCGGAGGGAGAACGGAGGGCTGAGAGAAGTAGAGAGGGGGAGGGGGAGGGGGGTGGAGCAGAGAGCGGGAGAGAAGGACGAGAGGCCGAGGGGAAATCGGGGGGACACGGACGAATGAACCTAAAGATTGGCCGGAGAGCAGGGGGATTGGAAGTAGGGGAGGGGGAGGCGGGAGTGGGGAAGGAGGAACGAAGGAGTAGGAGGATGTGGGGGGGTGAGAGAGGAAGGGGAGGGAGGCAGGGATGAGAGAGAGGGAGGGGGGGGAGAGAGAGTAGGGCGACCGATGGGAGAGGGAAGATTAGTGGAGCGGATGGCGGGAGAAGCCGCGATGAGAAGGAGTAGGGAGCGCATGAGAGAGGAGACGAGAGGATGAGGGGGATGGTGGATGGGAGAGGAGAGGAGAGAAGGGAGACGAGAGTGGAGGCGGGACAGAGGAGGGAGGAGGGAGGGGGGAGGGACAGAGATGGAGATAGACGAGAGTAAGAGAAGGGGCGAGGACACCTCGGAGGATACGAGCAGGGCAGAGGACAGCCGGAGAGGGGGAGGATGCCAGGAGAGGAGAGAGATGGACGGATGGGTGGGGAGGGGGCAGAGGGGATGGTAGGGATGGCGGGAGGTAGATGGGGACGAGAGATGGGGGCAAGAGAGAGATAGAGAGAGTAGGGAGGAGGAGGGGGCGAGGGGGAAGGATGAGGGGGGGGATGACGAGCAGAAGGGGGCGGAGAGGGAGCAGAGGGGGAGAAGAGGGTCGTGAAGAGAGACAGAGGGGAGAGAAGGGAGACGAGGCGTCGAATGAGGGTGGCGGCGATAGCGGAGGGAGCTAGGAAGGCGGAGGCGTAATGAGGGGACGAGAGGGAAGGGAAAAGAGAAGAAGCCGAGAGGAAGGATTAGGAAGCGGGCGAGAGGGAGAGAGGGAAGATCGAGGAAAGGAGAGGAGAGCTAAGAAATAGAAGAGCGGGATGGAGAGGGAGGAGGAGATAGAGACGGACGGGGGGAGGAGGGGATGAAGGAGGGCGTGGGGAACCGGGCGAGCCCGGGGAGAGAGGGGAAGCGCACAGACGGAAATTGAAAGAGGGGGAGAGGGAGAGAGATGAGGATGAGTCGTGCCGAGGGGAAGGAGGAGGATCAGGCGGGACGGGAGTATGGGAGAGGGAAGAAAGGGGAAGTGCGGGAGAGGGCAGGAGGGGCGGAGTGAGAGAGGGCAGGATGCGGAGAGGAGGGCGGGGTGAACGAGAGCTACGAGGGGGGAAGAGGGAGGGAGCCGCGAGCGAGGCGGGAGTAAGGACGAGGACGGGGCTGTAAGGCACGATAGAGAGGATGAGAGGAGCGGTGGGAGCGAGGAGAAGAGGGGAGAGGAAGTGGTAGAGGAGGGGGACAGGGAAGTTGGAGAAGTGAGAGGGGCGGACGAGACGAGGGGGGGGGGGGAGGGGGGGGGGGGAAGAGGGGGGGGGGGGGGGGGGGGGGACGGACGAGGTAGCCGGGGAGGGGGGAGGAGGGGGGGGGGGGGGGGGGGGGGGGGAACGGGATGAGGGGGGGTCCGGGAGGGGAGTGATGGGGGGTATGGGGGGTGGGGGGGGGGGGGGCGGGGGGGGGGGGGGGGGGGGGGGGGGGGAAGACGGGGGGGGGGGGGGGGTGGGACTGGGTCTAGTGGGGGGAGCAGGGGGGAGAGGGGGGGGGGGAAGAAGGTTGGGGGGGGGGCGGGAGGAGGGGAGGGGGAGAAGGCAACCGGAGGAGGGGGAGGCGGGAAGGTGGGGGGGGGGCAGGTGAGATGGAGAACGGGAGAAGGCTTAGGGGAGAGTAAGGCACGATGGGGAAGGCGGGGGGCCGGAGGGAGGAGGCAAGGGGCAGAGGGGAGGGAAGGGAAGTGAGTGAGGCGCGGGCGGTGGGTGGCGAGGGAGAGACAGTTGGCGGTGCACGGGAGAAGGGATGGGGGAGGGCGGGAGACGCCGGCGGGAAGGAAAGCGGGGTGCGGGAAAGCGGAGGCACGAGGGAGAGGGTGGAAGGGAGGGCGAGGGGGCAGCAAGGGAAGGATGAGGGATAGAGGGGGAAAGGCGGGGGAGGGCGGGAAGGGGGGGAGCGGGGGTGGGGAGGGGGGGGAGGATAGAAAGGGGAGGGGTGAGGAGAGTCGGCTGGACGCGGGGGAGGGGAGGCACAGAGGGAGAGGGATGGCGGGGCTGCGGAAGGGGAGTGGACTGCGGTGGAGGGGGGAAGGGGGGGCGGGGAGCGGGGAGAAGGGGGTTGAGGGGGAGGGGGAGAGAGTAATGGGGGAGGAGGGGATGGGGCGGATGAGGGCAGAGGACGGGGGAAGGGTGCATAAGGAAGGATTGCGGAGGGTGAGGGGGAGATGTGGCAGAGAGGGCGGGCAGGGCGGGAGCGGATGCAGGTGGTGAGGGCGAGCACGAGGATAGGAGAGGGGGGGGGCATAGGTCAGGGGAGGGGAGGGATGGGATGGGCGTGGAGGGAGGGACAGGAGGGGATTGAGACTCGGTGGGGGAGACGGCGAGCAGTGAGAGGGAGAGTGAGGAGGCGGGATGAGGGGAGCGAGGATGCTGGCCGGGTGAGGAGAGGGGGCAAGAG
Source organism: Neotoxoptera formosana (assembly GCA_022818045.1). NCBI lineage: Eukaryota > Metazoa > Arthropoda > Insecta > Hemiptera > Aphididae > Neotoxoptera > Neotoxoptera formosana. Next base: position 2,476 of record JAIWJD010000309.1, on the reverse strand, counting down.
AAGCAAGGGGAGCGAGGGGGGGGAGAGATTGGGAATGGAGGGGACGGGGGGCGCAGGAGACGGGGAGGAGGGAGATAATTCGGGACGGCGAAAGCGTGAGGGGGAGCGGGCGGAGGGGAGGAGGTGGGGAGAGGATGGGTGGGGAAGTAGAGCGAGGGGGGGGGAGATGCGGGGCGGAGAGTAGCGGGGGAGGCTGGCAAAGGCGAGGGCGTACCAGGGAGCGTCGTGGAGGATGGACGAAGGAGGGAGTGGATGGGGGGGAGCGAAGGGAGGACGAGGCGGGTGAGGACGGGGGAGGTGTGAGGAGGGCGGTAGGAGCGATGGGAGAGAGAAGAGGGGAGCGGGGGAAGGCGGAGTGCGGAGGGAGTGAGATAGAAGGTGTGAAGAGGGGGGCGGGGGTAGCGCTAGGGGAGGGCAGAGAGGGGCAATAGAAGGGGAAAAGGGTGAGGGGGGGAGCGAGGAGGAAGATTTGCGAGAGGGAGGCTGGGAAGGATGCGGAGAGGAAGAATGATGGGGAGGCGGCGTATGATGAGAGGGAAGATGGCTCGGAGGAGGGGGATGAGAGTGAGGGATAGAGATTGGGGCGAGTGATGAGATGGACGATTGGAGGGAGAGGCGAGCGGGTTGAGGGGAAGGTTAGGCGAGGCGGAACGGTGGGAGGAAATCGGGGGAGGGGAGATGGAACTGCACAGGGAGAGTGGGGGGGGGGGGCGCGGAGGGTGGAATGGAAGAGGGGAGGGGGCCAGGATGTGAAGTCCGGCTGGAATGAGATGGGCGGGACAGGGATCTGATGGGGCGGGACGGGAGCTTGGTCAGGAGAAAGAGGAGAGGGAGGGGTACGAGAAGGAGAGGGAATGGAGAGGCGTGATGGGGAGGGAGGGGAAGGGAGAGAGGGAGAGGACGGGATGGGAGCGTCGGTTATGAGAGGGCGGGAGAGAGACGGCAGGAGGCAGAGCGGAAGGAGGGGACGAGAGGGGGGGGGGCGTAGGGGTTAGGGACAGGGACTGAGGAAGGATACTGCCGAGGAGGCGGAGGAGGGGATGAGGCGAATGGAGGCGGGAAGAGGAGAGGAGCGACCGAAGATGGGGTAGGTGGGATGGGCGGGAGGTCGGGAGGGGATGAGGATGACGGGGGGGAGAGGTGGGAGATGAGAAGAGGCGGGGGTGAAGGGATGGGGAAGAGGGGAGGAGGAGTAGAGGCGGGCCAGGGTGGAGGGGAATGGAGGGGAGGGAAGATTCGGGAGAGCAGGGGGCGAGCGGGAAGGGGAGGGGGGGGGGCGCCGGGTGGGGGGAGGGGATGGGAAGGGCAGTGATGAGAGAGGGGAGAGAGCGAGGGAGGGGCCAGGCGGGATGGGAGGGAAGAGAGGATGAGTGCGGGGAGGGGGAGGGATTGCGATGAAGGGATTCGCAGGGATGGAGGGGGGTGGATGGAGATAGGCGAACGGGGGCGGCGCGGACGGAGCGGAGGATGAGAGGGTGGGGGGGTGGATGATGAGCGGGAGAGAGGCAGGGGAGAGGGAAGGGAGGGACGAGGAATTGGGAGAGGGGGATGGGGCAGGCGAGCGGCGGGCATGGGGGGAGGAGGGGGGGGGGGGAGGGGGGGGAGGGGGGGGGGGGGAGGGGGGAGGTGGGCGGGGGGGGGGGTGGGGGAGGGGGGGACGGGGGGGGGATGAGGGGGGGGGGGGAGGGGGGATGGGGGGGGGGGAGAGGAGGGGAGTGCGGGGGGGGGGGGGGGGAAGGGGGGGAGGGGGGCGGGGGGGGGGCGGAGGGGGGGGGTGGGGGGCGGGGGGAAAGGGGAGGGGGGGGGGATGGGGGGTATGGGGAGGGAGGGGGGGGGCAGGTGGGGAGGGGGGGAGGGGGGGGGGGGGAAGGGGGGGGGGATCGGAGGGGGGGGGGGGGAGGTGGGGAGGGGGGGGGGGAAAGGGCAGGGGTGGGGGGGAAAGGGGGAGGAGAGGAGGGGGTGGGGGGAGAGAGGGGGGAGAAAGGAGGGGGAGGGAGAAGGGAGCGGGGAGATCGGGGGGGGTGGAGAGGAGGGGAGAGACGGGGGGGAATGAAGCTGGGGAGAGGGGGGGCGGGGGGGGGGAGGGGGGGGAGGAGAGGGGGGGGGGAGCGCAGGGGGGGAAGAGAGGGGAGGGGAGGGGGAGGGTGGGGGTTAGGGGGAGGGGGGGGACCGGAAGGGCGCGGCGAGGCGTGGGGGGGGTGGGACGGGGGGGTGGGTGCGGGGGGGGAGAAGGGGGGGGGGGGGTGGGGGGGGAGGGGGGGGGGGGGGGGAGGCGGGGGGGGGGGAAGGAAAGGGGGGGGGGATGGGGGTGCGGGGGGAGGGGGGAGGGGCGCGGGGGGGTTTTGGGGGGATGGGGGGTTGGGGGGGGTTGGTTGCGGGACGGTGGTGGGGGGAGGGTGGGGTGGGGGGGGATGGGAGGGGGAAGTGGCGGGGGTGGGGTGGGATGGGAAAGGGTGGGGGAAAAAGGGGGGGGAAG
>JAIWJD010000308.1:0-11797 GCA_022818045.1 Neotoxoptera formosana | reverse complement strand
TTTTTAAATTCTATCTTCTTTTAAAAAAAATTTTTTAATTTTTTAAAATTATTTTTCCTAAAAAAATTTTTTTCTTTTTAAAATTTTTTAATTAAAATTTTTTCTTTTTTTTTTTCTTCTTTTATTTTAAAAATTTTTATTTTCTTTAATTATTTTTTTTATTTTCTTTTTTTTCTAATTTTTTTTATTTTAATTTTTTAAATTTTTCTCTTAAATTTATTCTTTTTTCTATTCCTAATTTCTCTTATTTTCTTCTAACCCTTTTTTTTTACTTTCTTTTCTTTCTTATCTTTTTATCTAATAATTCCTAAATCTACTCTTCTTTATTATTAAATTAAAAATTTCTTTCTTTTTACTAATTTTCTTTTAAACTTTTCTATTAATTCTCTTTTTATTTAATCCTTTTAAACTTTCACCCTTTAATCCTATCTAAACCCTTTCTATAATTTTCTTTTTTTTAAATACTATAACTCTTATTTCCTAATTTATCTTTTTTCTTTTTATTTCCTAAAAATTTCTCTATCTTCTCAATCTTTCTCCCTCTTTATTCTCTTTATTACTTTTTAATTCTTTTAATTCTAAACTTTATTCTTTTTATTACCTTTATTATAATTAACAAAACTTTTAATTTTCTTTTTCCCCTATTCTAATTTACTTAAATACAAATTCTATATTCTAAATTCTTCTCTAAAATTTTTCTTCTTCTTTTCTACTTTTTTCCCCTTTCTACTATTTATCTATCTAACTTATACTTTCTATCAAAATTTCTAATCTTAATTTATAATCTTTTCTTATCCTTTAATTCTCTATTCTAACTCTTTACTATCTTAAAATCTTCTCTTTTCTTATCTATCTTTTCTACTTCTTTAATTACCCTAAAGCGTCCTTATACTTCCCCTCTATCTTTCTTTTCCTATTATCTCTCTTCCCTACTATCTATATCCTCCTCTTAATCCTACTCCTTTCCTCCTCCTCTACTTCTATTCTTCTAGTCTTATATCCCCTAATACTTTCTATATTTTTCTTATATCTAGTATTTCCTCTATTCTTACTATAATCAATTATCTTATCCTTCCCTCTTATTTCTACTATATTAATATCTTCTCTCCTTTCTATATTATCCATTCTCTATCCTATTCTATCTAACCACTTTCAATTTCCTAATATCTTCTACTAAATTTCTTCCACTTTATTCCCTAAAATGTAAAACCTTATCTTTTCAACTAATTTCCTTCTCCTAATATCCTCTTCTACCCTCTAATCTCTACTTAAACTACTACTCTAACTATATATCTATCTCTAAACTTATATCTCCTATTAAATCTATTATTACTCTACCTATTCTAACTTCTTTCTACTCTCTCTTATCCTCTATTCCTTCTCCTATCCTCCTCTAACCTATCCTATCTTCCCTTCCTTTAAATTCTACTTAAATTAAATCACTAATATTCTTCTCTTTTCCTCTCTTACTTTCTTCCCTTTTCCTTATCCTACTACCCCTTCTTTTCTTTATTATCTTATGTAGCCTTAATCCTTATCTTAACTATACTACTAAAATCTACTCTTTCCTTCTTCTATATATTCCAATCCCTTACTATAAATCTTCCTTTCGTACATCCTATATCTTCCCCTCTCTTAAATTCTTATTTTTCTTACTTTCCTTCCTCCTAATTCTCCTCTATCTACTTTCCTTTCTACTATTTCTTCTGCATCTAATAAGCTATCTTTTCTTATAATCTACTTCTTTATCTCTTTCTATTTAATCTTATCTTCTCTACGTTACTCTTATCTCCTTTCTATACTTCCTTCTTCTTCTCTCACCTAAACTTATTCCTTCTTACTTCTAAAATACTACTCTTTTCTTTCCCCATCTTCCATCTCTATCTTCCTACCTACTAATATTAAAATTCCTTTACTGTTCTTCCTATACTCTTTCTAACCTACTTAATATCTTCCTAAACTATCTTTTTCTATCTCTCCTTTTCTATTCTTCTATATCTTATTTTCTTATAAATCTCCTCCTACAACTTTCTCTAAGTCTCTTTTCTTAAACTAAATACTCTATCTAAATTCTACTCTCCTTTCTTTACTTTATCTATCTTTATATCCCTTCTAATTCTACCTTCCGATCTTCTTGTCCTATCTCTACTCTCTACTTCTATCTATTTTATTAATCTACTAATATTCTTTATCCTTTCTATTTCTTTCTATTCTCTTCTTAATAACTTTCCTTTAATCTTCTAGAAACATATCCTCCTAATCTTATCTCTTCCCTTATCTATCCTCTAATTCTTTCTTTCTTTTTGCTTCTTTCCTAATATAAGTATTCTTTCCCCTCCTTACTTCTTCTTAATTTTTTTCAATTCTTCTTCCCTACCTCCTACTATTCTTTCTTCCTATCTACCTATTCTTTCTTATCCTACCTTCTTTCTTTCTATCTATCTCTCTCTCCTGCTATAACTATCTATCTCATATAATACACCTTTTATTCTCCTTTCTCTCAAGCCTCTTTACTTTAGTCTCATATATATTCCTACTTCTTCTATAAAATTCTTTATCTAACTTACTCTTTTCTCTAAATCTACCAGGCCTATCTCTATCTTCCTCCTATACTTACTTCTTTCCTCTAACTTCCCTTTCTCTCTTAAAATAAGCTAAACGTCTTCCTCCTTCACTTTTACTTCCTTTCTTTCTTATTCTTCTTCTATCCTATATCTTCTCTACCTACTTCTCACTAACTATTTCTCTAATCTATCTTTAATACATTCTCTTCTTTCTTTCTTCTTCTTCTATCCTAATTCTTTCTTCCCTTTCTTTTCTACTTCCACCTTTCAACTTCTATTATCCCTATACGCTGCTTCTAATCTTCTACCTACATACTCTTCTTCTCCAATCCTCCTATCTAAATCTTTCTTCCCATCTCTAAATACTTTCTAACCTATCTTCTCTCTCTATACTCCTCATTCCCTTCTCTTTCTCTTATATTTTTCTCTAAACCTATATATCTACTCTATCTGTCCTCCTCCTTAAATTCCTCTATTCCTATCTCTTCTTCCTAATATTCCTTCTTCCCCTATCTATAAAACTATCTAACTACTTCTTCTTCCCTTCCTATAATAACTTTCCTCTTTCTTAACTCTTTCTTCTTATCTCTCTCTACTTTCTTTTTAATTCTTTTCTTACCTAATTTTTCCTAACTCTTTCTACTCTAACCTATTCTACTATCTCATTTGATCTTTCATTTCTACCTTCCTTCTTTCCTTTCCATCTCTACTAATAAATTTCCTCTTATCCCTTCTTCTCGAAGTCCTACACTTTATCTCTTCTCTTTAACTATCTTACTCTCTCCTAATCTATACTTCCTCTATCCTCTATCTTCTTCACTATCCCTGTTCTGTTCTATCTTTTCCGTCTTTTCCTAAATCTCTTTATCACCTTTTCTCTTCTCTCTACCTTTCTTTAAAAAATTCTTCTAATATTACTTCTTTTCTATCTCTTTGTCCCTCTTTTTTTTCCCCTAAAACCTTAACTTCTCTCCCCTTTGCTATCTTTTCTAATCTATAAATTCTATACTTCGCTTCTCTAACTAATTTCTTCTTATATCCTTTTTCTCTTCGACCTATTCTTCTTACTTCTCTTTCTATCTATCTTCTAACCTCCTTCCTAAATAAATCCCTCTAACTTACCTATTCTACTTTTTCTTTAACTGCTAATCTCACTCCTACTGGGCTGATCTTTCGCTACTACTCCTATCTAAATATACGTAACTCTACTTACTAAATAATTTCTTCTTCTATCTTAAATACCGGTTGTTCTTCTCTATACCTTCTTTAAAAATCTTTACCGAATTTTCGACTACCTTTCCCTTTCTCTTCTAATCTTATAGAATTTATCTCTTAAAAATTTTTTATTTCTAACTTGCCTTATTTTTTTTTTTCCTTTTCTTCTACTATTACCTTCCTTTCTTCTTAATTTCCCTCTCCTACCTTCTCCCGCTACTCTTAATTCTTACTACTTTTACCCTTTCTTCCTCTCTAATTCTATCCTAATATCTTCTTCTCTTATAGCCGTTTCCTAACTACTCCCTTCTGCTTAACTACTTTCTTACTACTCTAAACTATATTCTTCTCTATTCCTTCTACCTTCGTTTTTTTCTTTCTCTCTACCCTCTATCTGCCATTCTAACCTTCCTAATCCTCTAATCTTCTTCCTAATCTTTTTTCTAATATAATTCTCTAACTTCTTAATACTTCTAATCTATTCTACCCCTAAACGATCCTTCCTCTATTCTTCTTCCAATATTCCGCTCTAATCTACTAAAACTATTTCTAAATTCTCTCTAAATATACTTCTCTCGTAATTTTCCTTTTTTTTCTTCCTATATACTTCTTTTCTGTTCCCCCCATTTCTCTATTCGTACGATCCTAATTTCTTTCTCTAAATTTCCTTCTCCTTAAACTTCTATCTCCTTCTTCCTATTTTCTACCTCTCTTATCTTTATCTATACCTCTACTTCTAAATTTTCTCTCTAACTAACCTCCTTCTGCTCTTATCTTCTTCTCTATCTTTCTCTTACCTACTCTTCTACTATTCTTCTACTTCTCCCTATCTTTCTCTTCTAACCTTCTATCTTATTCTATTCTTATCTATTACTTATCTTCTTCTTCTAATAAACCTCTTCTATTTCTTTCCCTTTCTTCCTACTTTCTCTTCTCACTTCCCTTCTTCTTCTACTCTTACTATCTCCCTTTTCTCTTCTACTTACCTAGACCTCTAAATCTATCCTCTCTAATTCTCTCTACTACTCCCCCTTTCATAATCTTAATAATTCTTTCTCTTTTCTATCCTCTTCTTACCTCTTTATCCCTACTTATTCTCTTCTTATCCCACTTCTAATTTCTATTTATCTTCCTCTGATTCTTTTCTATATCGTTCTTCTTTACTTCTACTCTATTTTCTCTTATAATCGAAAACTAAATCTATCTTATAATATCCTAGATCTATCATTTTCGTATTCTTTATGACCTTCCTTCTTCTTTCTCTTAATCTTCATTTACTTACTAATCTTATTCTCTTATCCTATAATCCTTATCTTTCTCCATTATAGAACTTCTGTATCTTTCTAGCTTCTTTTGTTTTGCTTCTAAACTACCTATCTCCTATACTTCTCTGCTCTAACGTTACTAACTCTTCGTCTACTCTTTCCTTATATTCTAATCTTCCCCTATCTATACGATCTTTCTTACTTTCCTTCATAACTTCTCTGTTCTCTTTAACACTAATGTCTTCTCGTATACTTCTATCTTTCTAATCTATACCCCTAATCTTTAACTCCCCTTCTACTACTCATGTCCTTTTTCTTCTTTCATTATCTTATTATCTCTAATTATTACTACTTCCTTTACATTAACTGCTAAATCTATATTAAAATTCCTCTTTTTCCTTTTCTTATCTCCTTCTATTCCTCTCTTTTCACTAACTCTGAACATCTCCTTTTCTATTCTCTATCTTTTCTATCTCTGTTCCTTATTTATACTACCTTTTTCTAATCCTCTTTCTAAACTCTCTATTCTTAAAACCTCCTAAAATCTTTTATTCTTTATCTACTTCCCTCTTCCTTTCTATTTCTAATTTCCCCTTTCTTCTTTCTCTCTTCTTCTTCTACTATATACCTTCTCCTCTCTATCTTTCCTATTCTTCCCTATATCTTAATATCTTCCATTATTAAATTCTATCTAATCCCTTCTACTTTACCTATATTTCTTCTCTTATTATATTTAACTTTCTACTAATTCTCTCTCTTTTCTATAATTTCTAATCTATCTTCTTCTCTATTAAATATCTCTACTCTCCTTCCTTCTTCTTACTATATCGCGTTCCCTTCTATCCTTCCTTCTTTATTTACTATTTTTCCTTACTCTTCTTCCCTTCCTTCTCTTACTACTTCTTATCCTTACTTTCTTTCTTTTCTTCCTTTCTTCTCCTACTTCCCGTTCTATCACTCCCTACTAATATTTCTAATTCCTTCTATTCCTCTTCTTTAGTCTACTTACCGAATTATCTACTTTCTAAATCTAGGCCCCCTACGCTTCTCCACTACTTTTCCTTCCCTTACTTCTTTTCCTATACTTCTAATAAACTAATATTTCTATACCTAATCCTCCCTAATGTTAAAATTCCGCTCCTTCCTCTAAATTACTAACTTCTGTCCTTTCTCTCCTTCTTTCCCTTCTCTAATCATCTCCTTCCTATCTCATATTCCCCTATTCTATCTACTTACTAATCCTATAACTGACTTCTTCTCTATTCCTCTGTCTTTCTCCTATTTACTCTTCTATATTAACTATTATCTTTCTTCTCTTCTTTAATCCCCCTAATTCTCTATCTTGACCCCTACTATCCTTTTTTTCCTCTTCTATTCTCTTTACCTTACTATTCTTTAATCTATCTATCCCTCGACCCTTCTTCTATCCCCTCCTTATCCCTACTTCCTTATCTCTTTCTTACTCTCCCTTCTCTAAACTATTTTACTACTTTCTATAATTTTCTCTACTATTCTTATCTTCCTCTTTCTTCCTTCTTTTCTCTATCCCTTCTTCCTTATCCTTCTCTATCTTTCTACTCTTCCTCTCTAATTCTTCTACTTATTCTGCTCCTAAATATCTTCTTCCTTTTCTCTTTCTTATCTATCTACTCTTCTATCTTTCCTCTCTTTTCTTTTCTTTAAATCTTTCTTATTCATCCTAACCCCTTCCCTAACTCCTCTCTAATCTTATCTATCTAATGTCTACCTTCCTTTTCTATTAATCTTCTATAAACTCTATCTCCTAATCTTAAATCTACTAATTCCTTCTAACTTTGCTCTTCTTTCCTTACTCTATCCTTCTCATTCTACTCTATCCTCCTCCTTACTCTATATAATCCTTCTACTCTTTCTATAAATTTCCTGTTCTTTCTTCCTATTTTTCTTCTAATCTACTTTTTCTCTAAATTCCCTTCCTTCTTCTTCTTCTTCTCTCACTTCTTCGCTCCACTAATAATCTTCTACTTCTATCTCTCTCTTATAATCTCTATTTTCTATTCTTCTCTTATGCTATCTACTTCCTTCATTTCTTCTCTCTCTATCTTTCTCTAATCTACCTATCTTCTAACTTTCTTTTCTACTTATCTATAATACGTAATTCCTGCTTCTAATCTCTCCCTATCTTCCTCTAACTTCTCCTTACTACCTTAATATCTTATCATACCTTTACTAACTCTACCTACTACTATCTATTCCCTTCCTCCCCTTCCTCCCTAATTTCTTCTCTATTTCTTCCTCTTCTATTTCTCTCTCTTACTACTTTACCTATTTATTAACTTTATTTCTTTCTTCTATTTCTATACTTATCTTCTAAATAAATCCTTTATCTCTACTTTCTCTTTCTACTATAATTATCTAATCTAATCTATCTTTCTACTCCTTTCTAATTTTCTATTTTCTAATCTTCGAATCTATCTTAATCTATCTCTATATTTTTACTTTCTAAAAAATAAATTTCATTCTCTCTCTTTCTTTCTCTCTATCTTCTATTTTCCTAACCCTATTTTAATAACTCTCTCTTAAATCTCTTAAACTCCTTACCTTCTATCCTAATCTTTCTCTTCTATAATCTTTCTTTCCTTTCTTTATCTACTCTTCCTCTTCCCAACTTATTCTAATTCTTCTGACCTATCTATATAAACTTTCCTTTATTCTTTCTTTCTTCTAAATAAAAATCCTGCTCTCTCCTCTATCTTCTTCGTCTAACTCTTTTTCTCTATCATCTACACTCTCTCTCAACTACTTCTTAATTTCCCTATTCCTATCTAATCTCTAATCTTAAAGAACCTTCTATAGCTTCTATCCTTTCTTACTGCTTCTCTATCTCATTCTATCTATCTCCATTTTCTTCTACTAAAATCGCTCTTCTACAATTTCAAATCCTGAACTATTCATTCTCCAATACTTAATACTCTTCTCAAACATCTCTCCTAAACTATCTTTTCTCTCACCACTTTCCTTCTCTATTCCTCTAATCTAACTCCTTATCTCGTCTAACTCTTTCTTCTTATCACTAACTAAATCTCTACTTACTTCTCAACCTAATCTAAATCTATTCTCTTAATCTTTCCTTTCTTACTAAATAATTGCCTAAACTATCCTCAATCACTTCTTCTTTAGTCTCTCTTCTTACTTTCTACTTCTTCTCTCTTCTACTAATCCCTTCTTTCTTTTTCTCTTTCTTCTTCTAGTTCTTCTTTCAATCTATTTCTTCTTCTTCTATTCTAATACTATCTTTTATCTTCTTACTCACTAATATTCTTAACTCTCTCTTTCTAGTCTTCTTTCTCTCTTCTTCATCTATATTATTCTTCTCATTGCTATCTCTTCCTTATACTTCTTCTTACTATAATTTCTACTCTTCTATACATTTCTTCTAATCATAACTTCTAATATTATCTACTATTATTTACTTCTTCTAATTCTACTATACTTTCTTTCAAACTCTTACGCTTAATCTATCTATACTCTAATCCTAACTACTTCTATTCCTCTTCTACTTCGTTCTCTAACTTTCTTCATTCTCGAATTTCTTCAATCTATCCTCTTTCTATCCTACCTTAAATCTATTATCCCTCCCCTAATCCTTTCTTACCTTCTCATCCTCAAACATCTGCTTATCTCCTCTTCCCTATCTCCCCCTTCCTATTATCAATCTATACTATTCTACTTTCATATCTATCTCTCTATTCAATTTATCTCTTTAATTCCTATTCTTCTTTTTCTTCTTCTACTATATCCTTTCTACTTCTTTCTCCCTTTCTTCTATATTTCCTTATCTCTTCTTCCTCTCTCTACTTTCTCTACCTATTTCTTTTTAACTACTCTAAAACATTTCTATTCTCTCTGTTCTTCTCCTCTATTCTCTCTTATCCCCTTTCATGACTTTCTTCCTTTTCTCTCTTCTTCTTCTTCCTATCTATTTCCTTTTCTTATCTCTTCTATTTTCTTCTTACATTTATTCTTACCTAACTATTTCTTCTTATCCAATCAATCTACTTTTCCTTTCTATCTTATAAATTCTCCTATCTTTCTCTATCTTTTTCCCTTCTTTCTTACTTTCTATATTCATTTATGTTCTATTCTCTTTTTCTTTTCTACTTGTTCTTACTTGCTTATCGTCTTTCTGTCTTTTTTCTGTATTTTCTTTTCTTACTCTCTAAATCTCCTTTCTTTCTTATCATTATTCTCAAATTCTTTCTACATTCCTTGTCTTGCTTCTTCTTCTAAAATATAAAAATTTCTTTTTTCTTCTATTTCTTCTTCTACTTCTCTAATCTTAATATTTCTTCCTATCTTTTCTTCTTCTTCCTATACCTTCTTATTCTTACTAAACTATCTTTCTTTCTTCTCTTTCTTCTTTTTAAAATTCTCTCTTCTCCCCCTTTCTATTCAAAAAAAACTTCTAATCTTTCTATCTTCTCTTTATCTCTTCTATTCAAAAATCTCTTTTCTTCTTTATATCTTATACTATTATATACTAACAAATACTTTGCCTTCACCTTTTATACTTTCTTTCTTCAAATCTAATCTTCCTTACTTATCTATTCTTCTTTCTTTCACTTCTTTCTCTTAGGTGTCGTAATAAATATCCCTATTCTATCTGATTCTCTCTTTCTCTCCTCTCTAAATTTAATGTTTCTTCTATTCCCATTTCTTCTCTCCTCCTAGTTTATATAATATCTTTTTTAAAATTTCTCTCTAATCCTTATTCTCGAATCTTCTATCTTCTCTTCAAAAACTTTATCCTATTCTCTTCCTATCTAAAACCCTGTACTTTCTCTAATCTAGTCATATACTTACTTTCTTTAACTTCTCCTTTCCTTTCTTCTCTATCTTCTCTCTTCTTCTATCTACTATCGATTCTACCCATCATTCTTTTTTCTATCTCTTCTAACTTCTATACCTCTCTTCTCCTTCATCTCTTCATCTTTGCCTCTAATCTTCTTACTCCTTTCTAATTCTCTTATCTCTAACTCTTCCTTACTTATCTCTTCTTTCTCTTTCTCCTCTATCTAATTTCCTCTACTTCTTCTCTCTTCTTTCCTCTATTCTCTAACCTTTCCCCTCTTCTCTCTTTTCTATCTACTTTCTCTTCTACCTATCTTCCGCTCTTTATTAATTCGCTTACTACTCTATAGTCCTAATCTCCTTCACTAACTCCTCTTCTCCTTTCTTCTCTCTCCCTCATCTCTTCACCTCTCTAACATTCACATTCACCTTTTCCTCTCTCTACTCCTCTCTTATTTTCTCTCTTTTCCCTCTAAACTTTCTTTCTATTCCTTTCTTTCTTCTTTATCTTCTTCTCTTTCTAATTCCACCTCTAACTATTCTTTTACTTTCCTATCTATCTATCTTCTACTCTACTTCTACTTTTATCCTAATCTTTCTTCTTACTCTTGTCCTTTCTTTCTACTACTTTCTCTCTTCTTATCTCTCTCTTAATCTTCTATTTTCCTTCATTATCTCTCTCCTTCCTTCTTTTCTTATTCTATTTCAATTTTCTCTTATCTTCTCTCTTCTATCTTCTATCATTTCCGTCTTTCTTCTATCTCTTCTCTTCCTCTATTTCTTCTCTTCTTCCTCTCTCTTCTATAGATTCTTTTCTCTTTCGTTCTTAATTCCTACTTTCTCACTCTAATTCTTATCTACTCTCTTTCTTCTTTCTTCTACTTCATTCTTCTCTGTACTATCTCTTCTCCTCTCTTCTTCTCACACTTCTTTCTCTTTCTCCTAATCTCTTTCTATTCTTCTTCATTCTTCCATTTTCTCTCTATCTCTTTCTTTTCTACTCTTCTATCTCTCCATTCTCTTCTCTTCTTTCTTTTCTAACTTCTTACTCTTCTATTACTTAGTTCTCTCTATCTTCCTACTCTCTAAATCCTTATCTTCTTCTTCACTTCTCCTCTCTTCTAATCCTCTCTATCTCTTTAAACTTCTTTCGATTCTCCTCTCTATCTTCTATTCTCTCTTCACTATCTTCTAAACTTCTTACTTTCTAACTCTATCTCTTCTCTTTCTTTTTTCTACTTTACTACTCTTTCTTCTCTATTCTTCTCTAATCCTTTCTCTTCTCTTCTTCCTCTATTCTTCTATCAAACCTTTTCTCTCTACATATTAATATCTTCTTCTTTCCTTTCTTACTAATCTCTGTTCTTAATCTTTATCTTGCTTCTTTCTTTACTCTTCTCTCTCCTTTCTATCTTCTATCTACTTCTTCTCATAATTTTTACTCTCTATCTCACTCTAACTATCTTCTTTCATATCCTTCTTTTTTCATATCTTACTCATCTTCTTCTCTTTCAAACCTATATCTTCTTCTATCCTTTATTCTATTCCTCTTTACTTCTAGTCTTTATCTTTTTCTCTTCACTTTCTCCTTATCTTTTCTACTCTAACTTTTCTACTCTTCTTCTCTAATTTCTATTACTCTCTCTTCTTACCATTCTACTATTCTAAATTCTGTCATCTTATCTATGTCTTCTAACCTTATCTTCTCATCCTTCTATCTTTTCTGCTCTCATCTTCCTCTATTCTCTTCTTTTCTTCTAATCTACTTCATTCTCTTCTCCTCTTCTAATCTCTAATCTCCTTCTTCCTCTATTCTCTTCTTCTATCCTAAATCTCTTCTTCTATCTTTCTATTCTTTTTTCTTTTTTCTCTTATTTTTCTTTTAATCTTCTCTTCAATCTTCTTTCTTTTTTCTTTTTTTTT
>JAIWJD010000307.1:0-11812 GCA_022818045.1 Neotoxoptera formosana | reverse complement strand
GCGCCCCCGCCCCCCCCCGCCGCCCCCGCGCGCGCCCCCCGCCCCGCCGGACCGGCCCGCCCGCGAAACCCCCGCCCGCGCGCGCGCGCCGCCCCGACCCGCCCGGCGCCGCGCCGACCCGCCGCGCCGCCCGCCGCGCGCCGCCCGCGGCCCCGCGCCCGCCCCCGCGCGCCCCGCGCCCGCGCGCCGCCGCCGGCGCGCCGCCGGGGCCGCGCCCCGCCGCGCGCCCGCCCCCCCGCGCCGACCGCCGCGCCCGGCGCTACCCCGCGACCCGCCCGCACGCCGCCGCGCCCGCGACCCGCCCCCGCCCCCCGCCGCCGCGCGCCCGCGCGCGCCTCGACGCGCCGCCGCGGCCCCACGCCCCCCGCGCCCCCGCCCCCGCCGCCCGCGCGCGCGCGCGGCCCCCGGCCGACGCCGCCGCCCGCCCGCCGCCGACCCGCCGCGCGCGCCGCGCGCCGCCGACGCGCCCCCCCGGCCCCGCCCCCGCGCGCCCGGCCCCCGCCCGCCCCCCCGCGCGCCCCCGCCCGCCCGCGCGCCCCGCGCGCCCGCCGCCGCCCGGGAGGGCCCGCGCCCGCGCGACGCCGCCCGCGGCCCGCGCGCCGCCGCCCCGCCGCCCCGCCGCCCGCCCCAACCGCGCGCCCCCGCCCACCCCGCGCGACCCGCCCCCGCCGCCGCGCCCGCCCCCGGCCGCGCCGCGCCCCGCCGCCGCGCGACCCCCCGACCCGCCGCCGCCCGCGCCGCCCGGCGCGCGCCCGCCCGCGCGACGACCGCCCGCGCCCGCGCGCGACGCGCCGGCCCGCCCGCCCGACGCCCGCCCGCCGCGACCCCCGCGCCCGCGCGCCACGACGCGCGCGACGACCCCCCGCGCGACGCCCCCGGGCGCCCCCCCGACCGCGCCCCGCACCCCGACGGCGCGCCCGCGGCCCGCGCCCCGCCGCGCGCGCGCCCGCGCGCCCCGCCCCGCGCCGCGCCCCGCCCCCGCGCCCGCCCGCCCCGCGCCGCGAGCCGCCGACGACCCGACCGCCCCGGCCGATCCCGCGACCCCGCCGCGCCGCGCCCGACGCCCCCCGCCGACGCCGCGTCCCGCGCGCGCCCGGACCCCGCCCGCCCCGCCGCCCCCGCCGCCGCACGCCCGCCCCGCGCCCGCCGGGCGACGACGCGCCGCCGCCCCCGCGCCGCCGCGACCCCGCGACCGCGGACCGACCGCCGCCCGCGCGCGCCGCCCGAACCGTCCGCCCGCCGCGCGCGCCCGAACGCCTCCGCGCGCCCCGACCCGCCCGCGCCCTCCCGCCCCGACGCGCCCGCCGCCGCGCGCGTCCGACGCCGCCCACGACGACCCGCGGCCGACCGCCCGCCCGCCCCGACCCCGCACCCGCGCGACGCGCCGCCGCGCCGCGCGCGCCCGCGCCCGCCGCCCGACGCGACCGGCCCGCGCCGCGCCGCGCGCACCGCGCGCCCGCCCGCGACCGACGCCCCGGCGCGCCGCCCGCGCGCCGTCCCGGCGCCCGCGACCGCCGCGCGCGCGCCGCGCCGCCGTCGACCCCGGCGCGACCGAGCCCCCGCGCGCCGCCGCCAGAACGCGCCGCCCCGCGCCGCCCCCCGCCCGCGCGACCCCGCGCCGCCGCGCCCCGCGGCGCCGCCAGACGACGGCGCAGCCGAGAACCCGCCCCGCGCCCGCCGCCCGCCGGCGCGCCGCGCGCCGCCGCCGCGCGCCGCCCGCGACGCCCCGCGACGCGTCGACCCGGCCGCCGCGACGCCCCCGCGACCCGCCCGGCCGCGCGCGCGACGCCCGCACGCGACCCGCGCCCCCCGCCGCGCGCCCGCGCCGACCCCGATCGCCCGCCGGCCGCCCCCCGACGCCGACCGCGCCGCGCCCGCCGCGCGGGACGCCCGCCGCGCCGCGCGCGCCCCCCCCGCCGCGACCCCCCGCGCGCCGCGGCGCCCCCGCCGACCCGCCGCCCGCGCCGGCGACCAGGCGCCGACGGCCGCTCGCGCCGACGCCGCCGCCGGCGCCCGCCCGGCGCGCGCGACCGACCCCGCCGAACGCCCCGCGCGCGCGCCGCCGCCGACGCCCCGCCCAGCCCCCGCCCCGCCCGCGCGCACGCGCCGCCGACACCGCCGCGCGCCCGACGCGCCCGACGCGACCCCCGGCCGGCGCCGCGCCGACGCCGCCGCCGCCCCCCCGACGCCCCGCGCGCGCGCGGCCTCGACCGGCGGCGCGCCGCGCCGCGCCCCGCGCCCCGCCGCGCCGCGCGCCCGACAGCGCGCCGGCGCCGCGCGCGCGCGCCGCCGGCCCGCCGCGACGCGCGCGAGCCGCGCGGCCGCGCGCGCCCGCGCGCCCGCCGCGCGCGGCGCCGCCCCGCCGCACGCCGAGCGCCGGCGACGCGCGCCCCGCGCCGCCGCGCCGCCGCGCGCGCGACCGCCGCCGCGCCCGCGCCGCGCGCCCGCGACGCCGCCCGCGACGGCCCCGCCCGACCCGCCCCCGCCGCCGCGACCCCCGCGCGCCGAACCGCCCCCCGCCCCCCGCGGGCCTCGCCGACCCGCGGCGCGACCGCCCCCGCTCACGCCCCCCCCGCGCGCCCGCGCGGCGCCGCCGACCCCGCCCCGCCGGCCCGCGCCCCACGGCGCGCCCCGCGCGCCGCGGCCCGCGCCGCGCGCGACGCGCCCGCCCCGCCGCGCGCCGAGACGCGGCGACGCGCGGCCGACGCCGCCGCCCGCCGACCCCGCCGCCCGAGCGCCCCCCCGACGCCGCGGCCGCCGCGCCGCCCCGACGCGCCGCGCCCCGCCGCCGCGCGCGCCCGCCCCCGCCCCGCCCGAGCGCCCGCGCCGCGCGCGCGCGACCCGACGCGCGCCGCGCCGCCCCCCGACCCGCGCCGCGCCGACGCGCCGAGCAGCCCGCCGCCCCGCCGCGCCCGACGCGCCCGCCCGCGCCCGCGCTCGCCGCCGACGGAGCGCCGCGCGCCGACGACCCGCCCCCCCGACGCCCGACGCCCCCCGCCGCGCGACACCGCGCCGCGACGCCGCGCGCGCCCGCCGCCCGCCCGCCCCGCCGCGCGGCCGGCCGCCCCGACGCCCGCCCGCGCCCGCGCCGGCCCCGCCGCGCGGCCGCGCCCGCCCGCGCGCCCCGCCGTCGCGGCGCCAGAAGCGCGCGCGGGCCGCGCGCCGCGCCCCCCGCGCGCGCCCGCCCGCGCCCGCGCCCGACGCGCAGACGCGCCACCCGCCCCGCGCGCCGCGCCCCGCCCCGACCGCCCCGCGCGAAGCGCGCCGACGCCCGCCCCCCCCGGCGCGCGCGCCGCGACCGCCGCTCCGCCGCGCTCCGAGCGCCCGCCGCGCCCCCCCGACGCCCCGCGACGCGCCAGGCGCCGCCGCGCCGCCGGCGGCCGGCCGCCCCGCGAGCGGCCCGCGCGCCCGCGCGCCGCCGCGCCCCGCCCGCGCCGACGCCCGCGACGCACCCGCGCGCCCGCCCGCCCCCGCGCGCGCCGCCGCGCGCCGCCGCCGCGGCGCCCGCGCCGCGACGCCGCCCGCGCAGCGCGCCTCCGCCACCCGCCCGCGCGCCGGCGACCGCCGCGCGCCCCCGACGCCCGGCCGCCGCGCGACGCGCCGCGCCGGCGCCCCCCGCGCGCGCAGCCGCGCCGCGCCGCGGCCGCCGCCGACGCGCCGGCCGCGCCGGCGCGCGCCCGCGCCCGCCCGCGCGCCGCCCGCGCCGGACCGCCGCCGACCCGACGCGCCCCGTCGCCCCGCCGCGCCCGACCGCGCGACGCCGGCGCCCGCCCGGCGACCCGCCGCGCCCCCCCGACACGCGCCCCGCGCGCCCGCCGCGACCGCGCGCGCGACGCGCGCCCCGCCCGCCCCCCCCGCGACGCCGCGCGCCGCGCCACCCGCCGCGCCGAGCCGCGCGACCGCGCCCCGCCGCGCGCCGCCCCCGGACCCGCCCGCCGCGCCGAGCCCGCCGCGCCCGACGCGCCGCGCCCCGCCCGACGCCGCCGCCCCGCCGCGCCCGCCCCCCGACGCGCCCCCCGCGCCGCGCTCGCCGCGCGCGCGACGCCGCGCGCCCCGCCCGCGACGCGCCCCCGCCCGCGCCGCCCCCGCGCGGCGCGACGCGCCCACCCGCGCGCCGCCCGCGACGCCGCCCGCGCGCCCCGCGACGCCGCGCCGCGCGCGCCGCGCGCGCCGCGCGCTCGCGCCCGCGCGCGCCCGCCGCCTCCCCCGCCCGGCGCCCCGCGCCCGCGACGACGCGCCCGACCCGACCGGCGCCCCCCCCACGCGCCCCGACCCCGCCGCCGCGCGCCGCGCCGCCCCGCCCGACGCGCGCCCCGCGCCCGCGCCCGCCGGCGCCGACGCCGACGCGCCCCGCGCGCGCCGACGCGCCGGCGCGACCCCCCCCCCGCCCGGCGCGCCCGCTGGAGCGCCCGCGACGCGCGCGCCGATCGCGCCGCGCCCGCGGCCCGCCCCCCCGCCGACCGCGGCCGCGCGCCGCCGCGCGCGCCGCCGCCGCGCCGCCGCGGCCGCCGCGCGCCGCGACGCCGCGCCCCCGACGCCCGCGCGCGCCGGCGCCGCCCGCCCCGCGACCCGCGCGCGGAACCGCGCCGCGCGACAGCGCGCGCCCCGCCCGCGCCGCCCGCGCCCGCCCGCCCGCGACCCGACGCCGCCCGCCCCCGCCGATCGCCGCGCCGCCCCGCGCGACGCCGCGCCCGCGGCGCCCGCCGCGCGACGCCGCGGCCGCGCGCGCCCGCCCGCCTCCGCGCGCGCCCCGCCCGCGCCCCGCGCCGGCCGCGCGCCCCGACGCCCGACCCGCCCGGCCCGCCGCCTGCCGGCGCGCCCCCTCGCCCGCCCCGACCGCCGCGCGGCGACGCCCCGCCGCGCGCCGCGCTCGCGCGACGCGCCCGACCGCGCCGGCGCCGCGGCCGCGTCCGCGCGCGCGCCCGCCGCGCCGCGCGCGCCCCGCCGCCGCGCACGCCACGCGCGCCCCGCCGACCCCGCGCCGCGACCGACCGCGCCGCGCGGCCCGCCCGCGCCGCCGCCCGGCCCGCCGCGCGCGGCGCCGCCCCGTCGCCGGCCGCCCCGCGCGCCGCCGCCCGCGACGCGCCGCCCGCGGCCGACGCCCGCGCGCCCGCCGGCCCGCGCCCGCGTCGCCCGCGCGCCCGATCCCGCGCCGCGCCGCCGCGCGACGCCCGCCGCCGCGCGACGCCGCCGCGCCCCCCGCCCCCGCGCCGCCCCGAGGCGCCCGACGCGCGCGCCGCGCGCCCCGCGCCGCGCCCGCCGCCGACGCGACCCGCGGCGCCGCGCGCCCCGCCCCCGCGCCCGCGCGCGCGCGCCCCGCCGGCGACCGCCGCGCCGCGCCCGACCCCGCGGCCCGCGCGCCGACCCCCCCGCGCCGCGCGGCGCCGCCCGCGCCCCGCGCCGCCCGACGCCCCGGCCGCGCGCGCCCCGCCCGCCCGCGCGCCCCCGACCCCCGCCCCCGCGCGCGACGCCGGCCCCGCGCGCCCCCGCCCCGCGTCGGCGCGCCCGCCGCCGCCGCGACGCCGCCGCCCGCGACGCGCGCGCGCGCCCGCCCACGCGCCCGCGACCGCGCGCGCGCGGCCCCGCCCCCGCCGCGCGCGCGCCCCCGCGCCCCCGCTCCGCGCGACCCGCCGACGCGCCGACCGCCGCGCCCGACCGCCGCGCGCCCGGCGCCCCGACCGCCCGCCGCCGCGCGCGCGCCCGCGCGCCGCGCCCACGCGCCGCCGCCGCCCGCCGCGCCGACGCGCGCGCCCCCCGCCCGGCGCGCTCGCCGCCCCCGGCCGCGCGCCGCGCCCGCGCGCCCCGCGCCGGCCCGCCCGCGCCCCCCCCGCGACGCCCCCGCCCCGACGCGCCGCGCCGCCCGCCGCGCGCGCGCCCCCGCGGGCGCCGCCCCGCGCGCGCGCGCCGCGCCGCGCCGACCCCGCCGCCCCGCCCCGACGCCGCCCCCGCGCGCGCCGGCGCCGCCGCGCGGCGCGAACCCGCCGCCGACCCGCCCCCCGCCGCGCCGCGACGCCCGCGCGCGCGCCGCCGACGCGCGCCGCGCGCGCGCGCCCGCGCCCCGCGACCGCGCGCGACCCGACCGCGCCCGCCCCGCGCGCCCGCCGACGCGCGACCGCGACCGCGCGCCGGCGCCCGCGCGCCCCCCCGCGCCGCGGCGCGACCGCGCCGCGCCGCGGCCCCGCCCAGCGCCCCGCGAGCGCGCGCGCCCCCGCGCCCCGCGCGCGCGCCGCCGCCCTGCGCGCGCCCGCCGGCCGCGGCCGCGCGCGCGGCGCGCCGCTCCCCCCCCGCCCGCGCCGCCGACGCGCCGCGCCCGCGCCCGCCGCGAGCCCGCGCCCCGCGCGGCCGCCGCGCCCCGCGCCGCGCCGCCCGCGCCCGCGCGCGCGCGACGCCCCGCGCGCCCCCCGGCCCCCGCCCCGCGCCCCCGCGCGCCCGACCCCGCAACGACCCGCCGCGCCCGCCACGCGCGTGACCGCGACCGCCGCCGCCGCGGCCCGCGACGCCCCGCGGAGGCGCCGCGGCCGCCCGCGCGCGCCCGCGCCCCGCGCCCGACCCCGGCCCGCCCCGCCGCGCCGCCCCGCCGCCCGCCGGGACCGCCGCGCCGCCCCGACGCGGCGAGCCCGCCCGCGCGCCGCCCGGACGACCGCCCGCCGGCGCGACCGGCGCCCGCCGCCGCCGCGCCCGCGCGCGCGCCGTCCGCGCGCGCCCCCCCGGCGCGCGACCGCCGCCCCCGCCGGGCGCGCGCGGCCGCCCGCGCGCGGCGCCCCCCCGCCGCCGCGTCGCCGCCGGCGCGTCCCGCCCGCGGCCCCGCGCCCGGCGCCCGCGACGCGTCCCCCGGCGCCGCCCGCCCGCCCGCGCCCCGGCCGGCCGCCGCCGCCGACGCGCCGCGCGCCGCCCCGGCCGCGCGCGCGACGCGCGCCGCCCGCGCCGCGACGCCGCGCCCCCGCGCGGCCGCGCGCCGACCCGCCGCGCGCGCGCCCCCGGCGCCGGCGCGCGCCGCCCCCGCCGGGGCGCGGCCGCCGCCGCGGACCCGCCCCCGCGCGCGCGCGCGCCGCCGCGACGCCGCCGCGCGCGCCGACGCGACCCCGCCGCCGCGACCGCCGCGCCGCGCGCGCGCGCCGCGCGACGCGCCCCCCGCGCGCCGCGCCCCGCGCCGACCCCGCCGTCGACCGCCCCCGCGGCGCCCCCGCCGCGGCCGCCGCCGCCCGGCGCCCCCGACGCGCGCCGCGACCCCGCGGCGCGCGCGCGCGCGCCGCCGGCCGCGACCGCGCGGCGCCCCGCCCCCGCGCGCGCCGCCGCGCCCCCGCCGTCCCGACCGCGCCCGCGGCCGCCGACCGCGCGCCGCGACCCCGGCCGCGCGGCGCGCCGCGCCGCCGCGCGCCCGCCCCCGCCGCCCGCGCGCGCGCCCCGCGGCGACCGCGCCCGGCCGCCCCCCGCGGCCCGCGCGCCCGCGCGCCGGACCGCCGCGCGCGCCCGCCGCCCCGCGCGCCCGCCCCCCCCCGCGCCGCGCGCACCCGCGACGCCCGCCCCCCGCCCCGCGCCCGCGCCGCCACGCGCGTCGCACGGGCCCGCCCCGCGCCGCGCGACCCGCCGACGCGACCGCCCGCCGCCCGGCCCCGCCGCGCCCGCGCGGCCGCGCCGCCCGCGCCGAGCGCGGCCGCGCCCCGGCGCCCGCGCGGCCCGACCCGCCGCGCCGCGCCGCGCGCCGGCCGACGCAGCGCGACCGCGCCCGAGCCCGCCCCCGGCGCCGCGCGCCGCGCCCGCCGCGCGCGGACCCGCCCGCCCGCGGCGGCCGCGCCGGCCCCCGCGCCGCGCCGCCCGGCTGAGCGGACCGCCCCGACTCCGCGCGCGCCGGCGCCGCGCCGGCCGACGCGGCGCGCCTGCCCGACGCGCGACGCCCGCGACGCGCGCCGCTCGCGCCCCGCCGCGCGCCCGCCGGCCCCAGACGCCCGCGCCCGCGCGCGCGCCCGCCGCGCGGCGCCCCGCCGCGCGCGCGCCGCCGCGCTGCGCCGCCCCGGGGCGCCCCGCGACCAGTCCCGCGCCCCGCCCGGCGCCGCCCCGGCCCGCGCACGCGCCCCGCGGCGCGCCCGACGCCCGCCGGCGCCGCCCGCGCGCGCGCCCCCGCGACGCCCGCCCTCCGCCCGACGGCGCGCACGACCGCGCCCGCCGCGCGACCCGCGCTCGCCGCGACGCGCGCCCGCCGCGCGCCGCGCGCCCAGCTACCCCCGGCCCGCGCGGACCCGGCCGCCGCGCGCCGCGCCCGCGCCCGCCGCCCGACCCACCGCGCGCACTGCCGCCGCCCCCGCCCGGCGGCGCGCCCGCGCCGCGCCCGCGCGCCGCCCGCGCGCGCCGACGCCCCCCGCGCGCGCGCGCGCGCGCCCGGCCGGCGCGGACGCGCTGCAGTCCGCCCGTCGCGCGCCCCGCCCCGCCGCGCCCCACGACCCGCCCGCCGCGCGCGCGCGCGCGCCGCGCCGCGCCGACCCGCGCCCCCGCGCCCGACGCCCGACGCACCGCCGCGATCGCGCGACGCGCGACGCCCGCCGCGCCCGCCCGGACCCCGCCCGCCCGCCGCGCCCGCCCCGCCGACCGCGCCGCGCGCGCCCGCGCCGAGCCCCCGCGCGCCCGCGCGCGCCCGACGCTCCGCGACGCCGCCGCGACCCGCGCGCCCGCCCGCGCGCCGCGCGGCCGCGCCGCGCGACGCGCCCCGCCGCGCGCGCGCGGCCCCGCGGCGCCCCGCCCCGCCGCGCGACCGCGCCGCCCGGCCGCGCCGCGCGCGCGCCGCGCGCGCGCCCGCCGGCGCCCGCGCGCCGCCGCGCGTGCGCCGACCGCGCGCCCCCGCCGCGCGACCGCGGCGCCCGCGCCGCCCCGCCCGCGCCGCCGACCCCCGCCGACGCGCGACCGACGCCCCGCACGCGCGCCGCCGACGCCCCGGCGCGCCGCGACCGCGGCGCAGCCCCCCGCCCCGGCGCGGACGCCGCCGCCCCCCCCGCGCGCGCCGCGCGCCCGCCCCGGCCCGCGCCGCGACCCCGCGCAGCCTGCGCGCGCGGCGAACCCGGCGCCGCCGACGCGCGCGCCCCCCCCCCGGGACGCCCGCCCCGACCCGCCGCGACCGCGCGCGCCAGCGGCCGCGCGCCGCCGACGCGCCCGCGCCCGCGCGCCGCCGCCGGCGCGCGCCGCCGCCGCCGCGGCGCCGAGCCCGCGCCGCGCCCCCGCCCGCGGCCGCCCGCGCCGGCGCACCGCGCACGCGCAGCCCTCCCGACGCTCCGCGCGCCGCCGGCGCGCCGCCGCGCGCGCCCGCGCCCCGCGCCCCGCGCGCGAGCGCGGACCGCGCCGCTGCCCGCGCCGCCGCGGCGGCCCCGCCCGCGCGCCCGCCGCGCGCCCCGCGCCCCCGCGCGACAGCCCGGGCGCGCCGCCCCGCGCGACGCGCCCCGCCCGGAGCGCGCCGCGCGCCCGGCGCCGCGCACGGCGCGCGCCCCGCGCCCGCGACCGCGCGCCGCGACCCGCGATCCCCCGGCCGCCCGCGCGCGCGCCCCGCCCCCGCGACGCTGCCCGCGCCCGCGACAGCGCCCGCCGCCGCCCGCCCGCGCGCGACCGCGCCCCCCCGCGCGGCGGCGCGCCGCCCGCGCGGCGCGGGCGCGCCATCCCGCCCG
Organism: Neotoxoptera formosana; assembly: GCA_022818045.1. NCBI lineage: Eukaryota > Metazoa > Arthropoda > Insecta > Hemiptera > Aphididae > Neotoxoptera > Neotoxoptera formosana. The sequence continues at coordinate 2,165 of JAIWJD010000307.1, read as the reverse complement.
CCCGCGCCCCGCCCGGCGCCGCCCGCCCCGAGCCCGCCGACCCGCGCGCGGGCCGGCCCGCGGCCCCGCGCCGCCTCGCCCCCCGCTCGCCCCGACGCGACGTGGCGCCGAGGCGCCGCGCGCGCCGCCGCCGCCGGCGACCCGCCGACTGCCCGCGCCCCGCCGGCCCAGCGCGCGCGCGCGCCGCGCCGGCGACGCGCGTCCCCCCGCGACGAAGCCGCGCGACCCGCCCCCCGCGCGCCGACGCCGGTACGCCGCCGCGACGCGCGCGACCGCGCGCGCCCGCGCCCCCCCCGCGACGCCGCGCCCGCCGACGCGCGCCCGCCGCGGGCGCCCGCGCCGCCGAGACGGCCCGCCGCGGCCGCGCGCCCCGCCCGGCGGACCCGCGACCGCCGACGCGCCCGCGCGCCCTCCGCGCCGACCGCGCGACGGCGCGCCGCGCGCCCCGAACGGCCCCGGCCGCCGCGCCGCCGCGCCGCCGACGCCGCAGTGCGCGCGCCCCGACGCGCCGCCGGCGCGCCCGGCCCGACCGCACGGCGCGCCCGACCGCCCCCCCCGCGCCGGCGAGCGCCCGGCGCCCGTCGCGCCCGCCGACCAGCGCCGCCGCCGCTCAGACCCCCGCGGCGCGACCCGCGGCGCGCCCGCCGCGCGGGCCGCGCGCCCGGCGCGCGCCCGCCCGGCCGCGCGCCGGCGCCCCGCGCGACGGCCGCCCGCCGCCGAACGCGCCGCGCGCGCGCGCGAGCCGCCGCGCGCCGCCCCGCGCGCCGCGACGGCGCCGCGCGGCCCCCACGCCCCCGTCCCGCCCCGGCGCGGCCCCGCGCCGCGACGGCGCCAGCGCGCGCGCGGCGCCCGCCCGCGCGACCCCACGCCCGCCCGCGCCGCCGCGCCGCGCCCGCGACCGTCCCGCGCCACCCGGCGCGCGCCCGACACCGCCCGCGCCGCCCCGCGCCTCCGCGCACGCCCGCGCCGCGCGTCGCCCCGCGCGGCGACCGCCGCGCCCGCGCCCCGCCGCGCCGCCCGCCGCCGCGCCGCGGCGTCAGCCGCGGCCGCGCGACCCCGCGACGCGCCGCCGGCGCGCCCCGCGGCGCGCGCGCCCGCCGCGCCCCGCCGGCCGCGCCCGCCCCCGCCGCCCGCCCGCGCGGCGGCGCCGCCCCGCGCCCCCCCGCGGCCCCGCGCGCCCGCCGACCGCGCCGCCCGCGCGCGACGCGCGCCGACGACCCCGACCGCGACCCGCGCGCCGCCGCGCCGCCGCCCGCGCCGCGCCGCGCCGCGACCCCGCGCGCGCGCGCCGCCGCCCGCCGCGCGCGACCGCCGCCCGCGCGCCGCCCCGACGCGCCGCCGGCGCGCCGCCGCGCCGCAGCCGCGCGCCCGCCGAAGCCGACGCGCCGCGTCCGCCGCCCCGACGCGCCCCGCGCGCGCCGCCCCGCGACCGCGCCCGCGCGCGCGCCGCGCGCGGACGCGACCCCCGCGCGCGGCCGCGCGGCCGACCCGACCGCGCACCCGCGCGCGCCGCCCGCGCCGCGCGCGACGCCGCGCGCTCGCCGCGCCGCGCGCGCGACGCCGACCGCCGCGCGGCCGCGCGCCGCGCCGCGCCCGCCGGCGCCCGCCGACGCGCGCGGCCGGCGCCCGCCCGCGACGCGACGCGCCCCCCCCGCGACGCCGCGCGACGCCGCGCCGCCGCCGCGACGCACCCCCGCGCGCGCGCGGCCCCGCCGCCGCGCCACCGCGCGCGCGCGCGCGCGCGCGACAGCGCCCGCCCGCCGCCGCGCGACCGACGCGCCGCGGCGCCGACGCGCCGCGCGCCGCCGACGGCGCCCGCGCGCCCGCGCCGCCGCCGTCGACGCGCCCCGCCGCGTGACCGCCCGCGGCGCGACCGCGCGGCGCCCCCGCGCCCGCCCGCCGCGACGCGCGGCGCCCGCGGACCGCCCCGACGCCGCCGCTGCGCCCGCGCTGCTGCGGCCCGCCAGACCGCCCGCGCGCCGCGCGCGCACGCGCCGCCCGCGCGCGCCGCCCGGGCCGCGACGCAGCCTCGTGCGCCGCCCGACGACCGCGGCCGACCGCGAACCCGCCCCCGGGGACGCACCCGAGGGGCGCAAAACCGCGCCAAACGCCCGCGCCCACGCGCCCGCCCGCGCCCCGGGCGCGACGACCCGCCCCCGCCCGCC
>JAIWJD010000306.1:0-11814 GCA_022818045.1 Neotoxoptera formosana | reverse complement strand
GAAAAAAAAGAAAAAGAGAAAAGAGAAAGAGAGAAAAAGCAAAGAGAAAGAAGAGAGTTAAAACAAAAAAGAGCACACAGCCAAAGCCAATAGAATAAGCAGAAAGTTACAGAGAAAAAAAACAAGCAAGAGAGAAGCCCAAGAGAGAGGAAAAAGAAGTGAACACAAGAAGGAGAAATGAAACAGAAGGAGAGAGATAAGAGCACAAAGACAGAAGAGCAAAAGCAACAAGAGAAGAAGTAGAGAGCAAGAGAAGCAAGAAAAAGAGCAGCAGAGCAAAAAGAGCAATAGAGAAAAGAGTAAAGCTAGAAAGAGAACAGCAAGAAAAAAAGAAAAAAGACTAGAGAAGTGCAACCAAAGAAAAAAGAGAAGACAAGAGAAATAAAAGCCAGAGAGAGAGCAGAAAAACGAGAGCAAGAGAAGAAAAGAAACAGAGAGAAAGAGAATAGAAATAGCAGCAGCAAGAGAAAAGGAGACAGCTAGTAGAGGTGAGGGGGAGAAGAGAAAAACTGAGAGAAACAGATGAGAAAGAAAGAGAAAGAGAGCAAACAGAAAGCAAAAGAGCAGAGAAGAAGCCTAGCAAAAAAGAGAAAGAGGAAAGTAAAAAAAGCATAAGAGAGAAAAAGCAAGACAGACCAAAGAAAAAAGCCAGCAGGTAGTAGTAAAGATTAGAAGAAGAGAAGAAGAAACAGATAAAACTAAGAGTACGAAAGCAAGAAGAGAGAGAAAAGAAAGAAATTATAGAAAGAAAGAAGCAATGCAAAGCTAAGTAAGAGCAGAGAACAGAGAGCAAGAGAGAAGAAGCAAGAAAACAAAAGAAGCAAAGCATGGAAAAGTAGAAAAACAAAAAAAAGCTCAAGAGTGCAGAGAAAAGAAAAAGAGTAAGAGAGAGAAGAAGATAAAAGAAAGAGCAAAGGAAGAGCCTACTAAGAGAGCAGGAGAAGAGAATAAGAGCAGTAAGAGAAGAGAAAAGTAAACCAAAAGAAGCAGAGAAAAAAAAAAGGAGAAAAGAGCAGAAGAGAAGAGAAAAGCAAGAAAAAGGGGCAAAAATAAAAAAAGCAAGAGAACAGAGAGAGAAGATACAGCAAAAGAAACAAAAACAGAGCAGAGATAGTTAATAGAAAGCAAACAGAAAGCAGATAAGAAATGAGCAGTAAACAAGAGTAAAGCAAAATGATCAAAGCAATAAGAAGAAAAAAGAGAGAAGCAAAAAGAGCCAGCATAGCACAGAAGAGATAGAAAAGTATGCAGCCAGCATAAGAGAAATAGAAGAGAAAAAGAAGATGAAAAAGAAAGCAAAAGAACAAAAGAGAAAAGCAAGAGAAGCAAAGAGCAGAAAGAAAGAAGCAGAGAAGAGAGAGAAGAAAAAAAAGAGCAAGAAAGCAAAAGAGAGAAGCAAGAAGAAAAAGAGAGCAAAAGCCAGAAAAGAGACAGAAATAGCGTTAGAAAAGAGAAGAAGCAAGAAAGAAAAGAAGAAGCACGAAGAAAAAAAGAGAAAGATAGAGGAAGAAAGGAGCAAAACAAGTAAGAGAAAAAAGCAGCAGAAGAAAGGTAGAGCACAAGAGAGTAGGAAAAAAGAGAGATAGATAGAATAAAAAAAGAGCAAGAAGAAGAAGAGAGACACAGAAAAAAAAGGAGTGAAAAGAGCAGAGATACAACAAAAAAAAATATGAGAGATAAAGAGAATAGAGAAAAAGAAGCAGAAAAACAGAACGGGCAAAAAGAGCCAGCAGAGAAAAACAAAGTAAGAAGAAGAAGAGAGCAACGAAAAAGAAGAAAGCAAAGCAAAAAAATAAGCAAGAGAAAGGATGAGAGAGAAATTACAAAGAAAGAGAGAAATTAAGTAGCAGCAAGAAAAAAAAAAAAGAAAGAGAGCAAGAGAAAAATGCAAAGATGAGCAAATAAAAGAGAGAGTAGAAGAGAGAAAGAAGGAGAGCGACAAAAAAAAGAGCAAAGAAAGAGAACAAGTAAGAGATAGAGCAAAAAAAGTGCAGCAGAAACTAAAAGAAGTAAAGGAAGACATCAGCCAAAAAAGAGAGAAGCAATGAGCAAAAAAGCAAGAGTGAAAAGGAAGAAAGGAGAAGCCTAGCAAGCTAAAGAAAAGCAAGAAGCAGAAAACAAGTAAAAGTGAAAAAGATGTAGCCAATAAGAAGAGAGAAAAAAAAAGCAGACAGAAGAGCCACAGCCAATACAGAGAGAAGAGGATAGCAAAGAAAGCCAAGCAAAATAAGCAGCAAGAGAAGTACAAAAGACAAAGAAGTAGAGAAAGTAAGGAAGATAGAAAAAATAGGAAAGAAGCCAGCCAAAATGAAGCCAAAGGAGAAAGCAACGAAAGAAAGACAAGCAAGCAAGACAAAAAGAAGAAAGAAGAGAGAAGAAGAGATAAAGAAACGAAAGTAAGAGAAGAAAGCAAAAAGAAGAACAAAGCCAGAGAGAGCAAAGAGAAAGAAGAGCAAAAAAGACAAAGCAGCACCAAAGAAGCAAAGAGTAGAGAAGAGAAATAAAAGCAGAGAGAAAAGAGCAGAGGAGAAAGCCAAAAGAATAGAAGAAGAACAAGATAAGAAAATCAAAAGCAGAAAGAATAAAGGGGAATAGCAGAAAAAAGTAGAGCAAGAAGCAACGAAAAAATAGAAAAAGAAAAACAAAGGCAAGAGAAATGAAGAACGAGAGAAGAAAGAAGCCAGTACAGAAAGAAAAGAGAGCCAGCAGAGAGCAAAAAGAGCAGAACAAAAGCTAAGCAAGAAGAAAAGCGTAGCAAAAGAGAAAGAAGAAAAAAGCAGAGGAGAGAGCAGATAAGCAGAAAAAGCAGAAAGCAAACAAGAGAAGAAGAAAGATCTGATAAAGAGAAGAAAGCGCAGAGAGAAAAGAAGAAAAAAATGCAAGAAAAAGAAAAAGAAGAGAGAGAAGCAGCGCAAAGAAAAGGCAAGAAGAAGAAGGCGAGAGAGAAAAAAGAAAGAAGAGAGAAAGAAAGAGAGAGCAAGACAGAGAGCAAAAGATAAAAGAGAAAAAAGTAGAGAGGAGCAGTGACGTAAAAGAAAAGAAGAGCAGAGCCAGAAGCAGAGAGAAGGAGAGAACATAGCAAAAAACGCGGAGAGAGAGAGCAGCAAAAGACAAGAGAGAAGAAAAGTAAGAGAAAATAGCTAAGTAAGGAGAAAAACAAAGAGAGGCGAGCTAGGAAGCAGATAAAAGAGTAGAATGTCAAGAAAGCAATGCAGATAAAAAGCCAAGAGTAGTAAGAGAAGGAGTGAATAGAGCAGAGGAGAGAGAAAGAAGAAATAAAAATGAGATAGAAAAAGAGAAGAGAGAAAAGAGAAGAGAAAGAAAAAATTAAGAAGAGCAAAAAAACAAGTAGAATGAGCAAAGAAAAAGAAGAGAAGAAGAAAGAAAGAAAAAAAGAAAAAAGTGAAAGGAAAAGCTGGAATAGAAAGAGAAGAGCAATAAAGAGAAGAAGAGAGCAGAGAAGAGAGAAGAGAAGAAGAAGAGACAAATTGAGAGAAGCAGATTAAACAAAGAGAGAGAGAGAAGGAAAAGTAAGCAGAGAAAGCAGAGAGCAGAGAAAGAAAAGAAGCACTAAGAAAAGAAGAGAGCAAGAAGAAGAGATAAAAGAGAAAGCAAAAGGTATAAAAGAAGAAGAGAGAGCAAATAGTCCCAAGCAGAAGAGCTGAAAGAGCAAAGAACAGAGAGAAAGAGAGCAAAGCAAGAAGCTAAAGCAGAGAAGGAGCAGAGAGAGACAAGATAAGAATAAGAAGAGAGAAAAGAGAGAGTATAAGTAAAAGAAAAGAGTGAGGCAAAAGCACAGAAGGGGGGGGGAGAAAGAGAGAAAGAAAGAGAACTATATACAGAAAGGAGAGGAAGAGCAGAAAGCCCGAAGCATGAAAGATAAAGACGAAGAAGCAAGTAGAAAAACAACAGCTAAGTAAGAAGTAGGAAATGCAAGAGAAACAGCAGAGAAGTGAAAGAAGAAACAAGAAAGAAGCACAAGGAAGCACACAAAAGAAATCAAAGAGAGCTGAGAAGACAAAAAAGAGAGGAGAGAGAAATAAAAAGAAGAGATAGCAAGAAAGAAGAAGCAGATCAGGAAGAGAGCAAAGAAAAAAGCAGTAGAAGAGAAAGGAGCAGAAAAAATAAAGAGAAAGAGAGAAGCAAGAAAGAGAGCAGAGCAAAAAAAGCATGCACAGAGCCGGGGGAGTAGAGAAAAACAGAGAAAGAAAAGAGAGAAGAAGAAGAGAGAAGAAAAAAAGAAGAATAGCAAGAAAGCAGACAAGAAGCAGCAGAGAGAAGCAAAGCAAGAAGAAATGAGAAACAATCAGGAAGAAGAGAAGAAAGAATGAAGGGAGAAACAAGAGAGAGAAAAAGAGAGAGAGAGAGATAAACTGAGAGCAATGAATAGAATGAAAGCAGAGAGAAGAGAAGAAGCAAAGACAAAGGAGAGAGAAAGAGAGCAGCAAGAAGCAAAAGAGAAAGGAGAAGAGTAAGGGTGCGAGAAAAAAGAGGAAAACCAAAGGAAAGAAAAAGGAAAAAGCAGAGGGAGAAAAAAAGAAAAGCAAGGGAAGAGAAAAAAAGAGAAAAAAGGGGGAAAGGGAGAAAAAAAAAAAAGAAAAAAAGCAAAAGGATAGGAGGAGAAAAGAAAAGCAAAACAAAGGGGAAAGCCAAGAAAAAAGCGTAAGAGAAGAAGAAAGAAAAAAGAGAAAGCAGGAGAAAAACAAAAAAAAGGAGAAGAAAAGGTTATAGAGAAGAGGAAAGAAAAAATAAGGGGAAAGAAGAGAGAAAAGGTAGAGAAGAGCCGCGCAAAAAGCAGAAAAGGCAGAAAAAAAGAGAAGCAGAAAGAAAAAAGCAAAGAAGAGAGCAAACAAGTGAAAGAGAAGAAAAAGAGAGAAAAGAGAGCAGAGTGAGAAAAGAAAATAGAAAGAAGAAGGTGAAGAGAGGAGAGAGAGAGCAGAGTAAAAGAGGAAGAGTAGAGAAAGAAAAAGAGAAAAAGAAAAGAAGGAAAAGCAAAAGAAAAAGAGCAGAGAAAAAGAAGAGAAACAGAAAGTAAGCAGAAGAAGGAAAGAAAGAAGGAGAAAGGTAGAAAGAAGGGAAAGAAAGAGAAAAGAAGCAAAGAAAGGGGAAGGAAGAAAAGACAAAAGAAAGAAAGCAGCAAAAGGAAATAAAAGAGAAAGAGAAAGAGAGACAAGAAGAAAGAGAAGAGAGCAGGAAGAAAGCAGAATGAGAGCAATGAGTGCAGCAAAAGTAGAAGCAAAAGCAGAAGAAGAGAGAAGAGAGCAGGAGCAGCAGCAAGCTAGAGCAAGAGAGCAAAGGAAAGGCAGCAAAGCAGAGAAAGAAGCAGAGTGAAAAGCAAAGCAACTAGCAAGCAAGCAAAGCAAGCTGAGAGAGAAAGCAAGCAGCACTGAGAGCAAGAGAGAGAATAAAGTAGAGCTAAGCAAGCAAGAGCAGACTAGAAGCAGAGCAAGCAAGCAGAGCAACAACGCAGAGCAGCAGCAAAGAAGCAGCAGCAGCGTGAGCAAGCAGACAAGAGGAGAGAGAGAGAGTAGCAAAGACTGCAAGAAGGCAGAGAGAAGAGAGCTGCAAAAAGAAGATAAGAAAGTCAGAAGAGACAAAGAGAAAAAGAGAATAGAGTAAGCATAGAAGAGCTAGCAAGAGAAATGAGCCAGCTGAGCAAGCAAAGTAAGACGCAGCAACCAAGCTAGGCGAGAAGCAGCAGCTGCAGACAGAAAAGGCAGAGCCAGGAGAGATAAAGAGCTAGAATAGAAAGCAGCATTAGAGAGCATAAGCAGTAAGAGAGCACGCATAGAGTGAAGACAGAAGAATGAAGCTTAATGCAGCAAGGAGGAGTAAAGCCGAAAGAGAGGAAGCAAGAAGAGCAAGAGAGCAGCTGAGCAGAGAGAGCAAGAGCAAAGCTGCAAGATCTAGCAGCAGCAGAGAAAGTGCAGCTAGGAGAGCAGAAGAAGAGAAGAGAGCTAAAGTAGCAAGAGAGCAGAAGCAGAGCAGAGCAAGACGAGCATTAAGAGCAACAAAGACAAGCCAGAGAGAGCAGTAGAGAGCAGCTCCTAGAGAAGAGCAAAAGCAGAAAGCAGAAGAAGCAGAGAAGCAGCAAAAAGGAGCAAGCAAACGAGTGCAGAGCAAGGAGAGCAGAGAAGTGCAAGAAGCAGCAGAGCTAGATGAAGAGCTAGCAAGCAGAGAAGTGCAGAAAGGAGGAGCACGAGAGCAGTGAGAGAGCACAGAGCAGCAAAGAGCAGAGAGAGAAGAGCAAAGAGAAGATGAGCAGAAAAGAGAATAAGAGCAGAAGCTAAAGAGCAAAAGAGAGGGATGCAGTAGCAAACAAAGAGCTAAGAGAGAAGCAGAGAGTTATAGAAGCAGCAATAGAGAGCAGAGAGAGCAGAATGAGAAGAAGAGAGCTAGGAGCAAAAAAAATAAGCAGGAAAGAGCAAGCAGAGAAGAGCACAGCAGCTGAAAGCAAGAGCAGCAAAAGAGCAGAGAAAGAAAGAGAAGCTAGAGCAGAAGTTAGAGAGCATAGGAGCAAGAAGAGCTAGTAGAGAGAGCAGAGCAAGGAGTGCAGCAGGAGAAAAGAAGAGTGAAGCACAGAGAATGAAGTCAAGTAATAATGCAAGAGTGCAGCAAGTAAGCAAGCAGCCGCAGCAGAGCTATATATAATAGACAGAAAGCTTGAGAGAGCAAGAGAAACGCAGAAGAGCAAAGCAGAGAATAAGGAAGAAGAGAGAAGAGAGATAGAGAGAAGAGTAGCCAAGCAGAGAAGATAAGCAGCAAGCAAAGAAGAAGAGCAAAGAGAGGAGCAAGAGCAAAGAGAGAGAGCATAGCAAAGAAGCAGAGCAATAGGAGAGAGAGTCAGCAGCCAGTGCAAAGCAGCAGAGAGGAGAAAGAGAAGCAAGCAGCACAGCAAGAGAGAGATAGAGAAGAGAGAGAGTGCATGAGAGCAAAAAAGCCAAGATTTGATAGAAGAAGAGAAGCAAAAGAAGAGAAGAAGAAGAGTGAGATTAGCAAAAGCAGAGAGCTGAGAGCAGAGAGCAGAGTGAAGAGAGAGAGTGCGCAAAGAGCAAGGAGAGTTCAGAGAGCAGAGAAAGCAGAAGAGAAATAGAGCAAGATGAGCAGAAGCAGGAAGGCAAAAGCAGAAAGAGAGCAAAAAATAGAAGAACAAGCACAGAAGCACTGAGAGAAAATTAGCATAAGAACGAAAGAGAAGATAGAGCCAGAAAAAGAGAGAGATAAGGAGCAGCAGAAGCAAAGCTGGAGTAGAGAGCAGAGAGTAAATGAGGCACAAAGTAGAGAGAGAAAAGAGCAGCAAGCAGAGAGAGAAAAGAGAGAGAGATGGAGAAGCACAATAAGAAGTAGCACAGTAGCAAGAAGCAAAGTGAGAGCAAAGCAGAAAGCAGCAAAGACAAGCAAGAAGCCAGCAGAGCGAGCAAGAAGGTAGAAGCAGGAAGAGCAGAAAGCAAGCAAGAGAGAAGAAAGAGAATGCCAGGAAGAAGCAGAGCAGGAAGAAGTGAAAGCAATGCAGAAAGAGAAAACAGCCAGAAGAGAGCAGAGAGCAAGAGAGAGCAAAGCAGAGAGCATGAAAAAGCAAAGTAGAAGCAGGCAGAGCAGATGCAGAGAGAGCAGTGAGCAGCAGAAGCGTAGAGAGAGAAGAGCTGAGTGAGGCAGAAGAAGCAAAGATAGGATGAAGAGCAAAAGCGAAGCAAAAGATGAGGCCAAGCAGAGAGAGAGAAGACTAGAAGAGCAAGAGATAGAAAGAGCGTTAGAGAGAGAGCAGCAGAAAGAATAGGCAGCAGCCAAAAGAAGAGTTAAAGACGCAGCAGTGCTTAGATGGAGAGAAAAGCAGAAGTTACGACAGAAGAAGAAGAGCAGAGAGAGCAGCAGAGATGCAGAAAGAGAAAGATAAGCAAAAGAAAGAGAGAGCCAGCAGAAGAGCTAGCAACAGCAGAGGAAAGCAAGAGAAGAAGCAAGCAGAAAGCAAAGAAGAAGATGCGAGGAGCCAGCAAAGAGGAGCCGCAGTTAGAGTAGAGAGAGAGAAGCGAAGCAAATAAAGAGAGAGAGCAGCAGTGCAGCAGAGCAGAATGCAAGATCAAAGCAGAGCAGCACGCAACAGCAGAGCAGAGAAGGAGCAGCAGAGAAAGCAAGAGCAAAAAGCAGAGAGAAAGAAACAGCAGAAGAGCAAGAAGAGAGAAGCAAGTAGAGCATCACTGAAGAGAAAGAGCAAGAGCAGAGGAGAAGTTAGCAGAGCAGCACAGAGAGAGATGACGCAAGAATAGAGCAAGCAAGCAGAGAGAGAAGAGAGAGAGAGCAGCAGAGAAAAAGGAAGAGAAGCTAGAGAAGAGCAGCAAGGCAGCATAGAGCGCAGGAGCTAGAGAGGCAAAAAGAAAGCAAGCAGAGCAGAGAAGCGACAGAAGAGCAAGAGTCAGCTGCAAGAAAGAGAGAGAGTGAGGAAAGCTCAGCAGTATGAAGCAAGAGAGAGTAAGCAGAGAAAAGAAGCTTGAGCTAAGCAGAGATGACGCAGCTAGGGCAGAGCAGAAGCAGAGAAGAAAGCAGCTAGAGACGCAGACGATGCTAGAGCCAATGAGCTAGAGCAGGGGGCCCAAATCAAAATCCTAAGAGCAGAGAAAGAGAGATAGCAAGCAAAAGCAAGAGAAGAGAAAGAGAAGAGTGAGAAGAAAATAGAGAAGTGTAGAGGAGAGAGAGTAGAGAAGCAGGAAGAAGATGCAAGTAAGCAGAAGAGCAAGCAGCAGAGCAGAAGAAGCCAAGCAAAGAAGAAAGAGCAGAATGGAGAGCACAGCATACGAAGCAAAAGAGAGAGAGCAAAAGAGAAAAAGAAGAGGAGAGAAGCAAAGGCAAAAGAGAGAGAGAGAGTAAAGAGCAAGAGAGGCAAGAGCAGAGAGAGCAAAGCAGTCAGAGAGCATGAGAAGAGAGAGAAGCTGCAGTAGAAGAATGTAAAGCAACCCAGAGAAGCAAAAAGCAAGCAAAGAAAGCAAGAAGAGCTAAAAAAGAGAGATAGCAATCCAGTAGAGCAGAAAAAGCAAAAGCCAAGCAAGCAGCTAGAAGCAGGAGCGCAGCAGACAGAAGCCCCAACTAAACAAAAGATCAGAGAAAGAGCATCAAAGAGCAGCAAAGAGACGAGCTAGGCCGTGGAAAGCAAGCAAAAAGCAGGGATGAGACGAAATAAGAAAAAGAAGAAGAGCAGAGCGAAAGAGAAGAGAGTAAGAGTGAAGCAAGAGAAAAACGCAAGAGAATGACAAAGAGAAAGCAAAGCATAAGAAGATGCAGCAAAGAAGAGCAAAAGGATAGAGAGCAGAGAAGGCAGGAAAGCAGAAGCAGAGAAAGAAAAAGTAAGTAGTAGAGTGAGCAGAGCAGAGAGATAAAACAGCAAGCAGGAGAAAGCAAAGGAAGCAGTGAGATAAGCAAAAAAGGGGGGGGGCCAAAAAAAAGCAGCCAACAGAAGCAAGCAAGTCAGAGGAAGCAAGAGGCGGAGCAGGAGACAGCAGAAAAGAGCAGAATAGAGAAAGCAGAGAAGAGTAAGAGCAAGCAAAGATGGAGAGAGCAGCAGACAAGCAGGCAGAAAAAAGAGCAAAGAGAACAGACATAAGATAAAAAAGAAGAAGCAGCAAGAGCAAACAGAAGAGAAGAGAGGAGAAGAAGCAGAGAGCTGCAGAAGCAGAGCAGCAAGATTGCAGAAGAGAGAAGCAAGAGAGCACAGAGAAGAGCAGTAGCAGAAAAAAGCAAGTATTGCAGCAGCCTGAGAGAAGAGCAGAGCTGAGAAGCAGCAGAATAGAGAAGCAGAGCAGCAGAGAAGAAAGCTGTGAGCAAGAGAGAGAGAAGATCATAGAGAATGGAGCAGAGCAGAAGAGAGCAAAAGAGAGAAGAAGAGAAGAGAGAAGAGCAAGAAGCAGAAGAGACAGAAGCAGAGAGAAGAGATGAGCAGAAGAAAAGCAGCAAAGTATGAGAGTGAGCCCAGAAGCAGATAAAAAATAGAGAGAGAGCACAGCATAGTGAGAGAAGAAGAGAAAGAGAAGAGAGATGAGCACAGAGAGCAGAGCGAACAGAGCAGAAGAAAGCAGAGGCAAGCAGAGCAAGAGAGAGGAAAAGAAGCAGAAGAACCAAAGAGAGAGAGAAGCAAGGAGACAGCAAAAGAGGAGCAGAGGAGCACGAAAATAGAAGCAGCAGAGAAAAGTGTAAAAAGAGAAGTGAGCTAAGAGCAGAGGCAGAAGCAAGAGTGAACGAGCAAGAGAAGCAAAAAGATTAACAGAGAGCATAAGGAGAGCAGCAAGCAAGAGAAAGAAGAAGAGCAGAAGCAAAGGAAGCAACAGAGGCAGAAGAGCAAGAGCAAAGATAAAAAAGAGAAAAGTAGGAAGAGCTAGCAGCCAAGAGGCAAGCAGGAGAATAGGAGTAAGCCAGACAGAGAGCAGAAAGCAAAGCAAGAAGAAAAGAGATAGAGAGCAGCAGAAGGCAACGATAGCAGAATATAAGCAAGAAAAGAGAGCTGAGCATAGTGCTGAGAGCGAAGAGAAAAGTGCAAAGAGAGAGCAAGCAAGAGCAACAAGAGAAATAAGCAGCAAGCTTAGAGCAAGAGAAGAGAGACAAGCAGAAGAGGAAAGAGCCAAGTCAAGAGCAGCACAGAGAGAAGCAAGCAAGAGCAGTGCAGAGCCGAGAGGCATGCAATGGAAAGAAGAGAAGAAAGAAGCAAAGAAAGCAGTAGAAGAGGAAGAAGAGAAAATAAGTGAGAGAAAGAAAGAAGAAGAAGAGCCATAAGCAGAGAGCATAAAGAGAAGAGAAGAGTGAGAGCAGGAAAGAGCAAGAAGAGCAAAGAGCATGCAAGTGCAGTAGTTAGCAGGAAGGTGCAGCCAGCAGGGAAAAAGAAAGAAGGCAGAGCAGAAAACCAGTGAGAGAGAACAGCAAGAAAGGCAAAAGCAGGAGAAGAGCAGAAGAGAGCAGCAAAAGCAGAGAGAGGGAAAATAAGCAGAAGAAAGGAGGAAGAGCAGTTAGCAAAGCAAGCAAGCAGAGTGAGCAGAGAAGCAGAGCAAAGCCCCCCACAGAGCAAGCAAAGCAGCAGAGCAGCAGAGCCTAGGAAAGAGCAGAAAGAAAGCAAGAGCAAGAAAGCAGCTACAGACAGAAGCAGAGAGCTAAAGGCAGCAAGAAGCAGAGAGCAAGAGCCAGCAAGGCAAGCAATAGCGAAGCATGCAGAAGTAGAGGCTAGCAGCAGCAAAATAAAACAGCAAAGAAGATACAGAAGCACCAAAAGAGGTAAAAGAAGAGCACTAGAAAGCAGGAAGGGGGCAAAGATAAGAAAGCAAAGCAGCAGAGAGAGCAGAAGCATAAGAGCTAGTGCCCCAGAATGAAGAGCCAAGGAAGAGCAAGCAGAGATAGCAGAGAAAGAGCAGAGAAGCCAAGAAGAGCTAGAGAGCCTAGCATCAGCGAGAGAGAGGGCAAGGAGCAGAGAAAGCAGCAGTGCTGAGAGAAAAGAGAGCAGAAAGAGAAAGCAAGAGAAGCAAGAGAGCACAAGAGAACAAGCAAAGAGCAGGCACAAGAAAAAGCAGAGAGGCAGAGAAAGAAGAGAGAGAGAGACGCAAAGCAGCAAGAAAGAATAGCAGCAGAAGCAAAGAAAGAGAAAGAAAAAAGAAAAAGAAAAAAAAGAAAGAGAAAGGGGGAAAGAAAACAAAGAAGAAAAAGAAAAGAAAAAATTTAAAAAAACCCAAAAGAAAAGGAAAAAAAAGAAAAGAAAAATAGAAAAAAAGAAAAAAAGGAAAAAAAGGGGAAAAAGAAGCAAAAAAAGAAAAAAAAGAAAAGGAGGAGGGGGAAAAAAAGGGCAGA
>JAIWJD010000304.1:0-11903 GCA_022818045.1 Neotoxoptera formosana | reverse complement strand
CCCCACAAGTCTGACAGTACACCAGGTCACAAAGTCAGCACCCAGCAGTCACAGACCAGCACCCACAGCACAGTCCAGGAGCAGCACACAGCAGCAGCTCTCAGTCAGTCCCCCACACAGTCCAAAGCAGCCTGCTGACACACACCTGCAGCCTGTTCCTTAACAGTCACATCAGCATCCAGCATACGTCCACTGTAACTTCCCACATACACGCCAAGCATCCACAGCAGACCCCAGCACAGCTCCAGTCACAGTATCAGCCCAAGTTAACCAGCCAGCAGTTCAACCACACCTACACCACAGTACAGTTCAGCCACCCCCACAGTACCCAGTCAGTCACAGTTCACACCACAGTTCCACCCAGCACACACACTAGTACAGCAGCCACTCAGCACACAAACAGTTTCCACAGCCACCCACCATCAATCACAGATTCCACCACATCCACACCACACACTCACACAGCACTGGCAGTCACCAGCTCAGCAATACAATCAGTCACCTCCAGCAGCACAGCCAGCATCACCCCAAGCACCCCAGCTAGCATCAGTTCACCACCCATTCACAGCATCAGTACGCACACAGCCACAACACCCACCAGTCAAGCAACATCCACACAGTAGCCAACAGCAGCATCATACCCAGCAGGGCCTCCAGGTCCAGCACACACACCCAACAGCACAGTCACACGCCCCAAATCCCGCACCCCCACAGCACCACAGTCTCAGTTCTCAGGTCAACTCACTCAGCAGTCCAGCCACACCCCCATACCCTCCACATCACACCTCTGATCAGGTTTGGTGCAGTTCTGCAGTCTCAGTCACTGCAGCCACCAAGTCCAGCAGCTCAGTCCAATCACCAGTCTCCCCCCCAGACCAGCACCAGTCCACAGCAGCCCATTCCCAGTCTGCCAGTCCACATCAGTCACAAGTCCACAACCTCCAGCAGCCCACACCTGCAGTTTCCAACAGTCAGTTCACCAGCAGGCAGACATCTCACCAATCTGCAGTCACAGTTCACCCCCCAGCAGCAGTCCACCACAGTCCCAGCACCACACCTGCACACCATCCAACATTAGTCACCAGCACAGATCACACACCCAACATCCACCCTCAGCCCTCAAAGTTCCACCAGCAGTCCAAACCCACTCCACAGACCAGCACTCTGTCCACACACAGTCACCCAGTCAGTTCAACAGCACAAGCTACAACACAGAGTCACCCAGCCACAGCACCAGCACCATCATCAGCAGTCAACAGTCACACACCAGTTAACACAGTTCATCAGTTCAGCAGTTCACCAGTTTCACAAAGTCAGCTTCAGTTCACCAGCACCCCTCACACACCTCACCCACTCCAGCAGTCCAGTTCAGTTCATAGCCAGTCAGCCAGTCCCACACAGTACACAGTACACAGTCAGTCAGCCAGTCCAGTCTCACCAGAACACCACAGCACCAGCACCACCCTACGTCCACCATCTGTCTACCCCATAGTTCAGTCAGTCACCACAGTTCAGTCACAGTCTCAGTCCACACTCACCACACACACCACAGCAGCTACTCCAGTCATCAGACAACAATCCCTCGAATCAGTGACCCAGCAGTCCACACCAGCTCACACAGTGCCAGCCTCACAGCCCACGCACAGCAGCTTCTCCCAGCAGTCACCCAGTTCCCTCCGTTTCAGCCCTGTCCATACATCAGCAGTACCAGCCAACCAGTACGCACACCCCAGCATCTGCACTGCATCAGCCCACAGCAACAGCCACAGTCACAGCCACCAGCATACCTAGCAGACACACACCAGCCACAGTCATCCAGGCCACACCCACGTCCAGTTCACCAGCCCACCTCCTCAGTTCCACCACAGCACCCAGCCAGTCAGCACCCAACAGTCATGTCAGCAGTCATAGGCAACAGTCTCCCACAGCCCACCACCCACAACAACACAGCACCAGCACACAGCCACAGCCAGCAGTACCACTGTCCACACCAGGCCAGTCAGTCCAGTCAGTCACTCCTCCAGCACTACCATCAACACAACAGCACACAGTTCACACCTCATCAGTCACCAGTCCACTGTACAGTCCAGACACGCAGTCCATGCTGTCCAGTCTCTCACCAGTCAGCACACACAGGCAGCCAGCCAGTCCAGTCAGCAGCAGCCAACATGCTTCCACACACAGTTCACACCCGTTCTCTTCCACACAGGTCCAGCACATGCACCGCATCCACCCAGTCGGCATCAGTCAGCACACACGGTCCCCAGCACAACACACAGCAGCATACCAGTCCACCACCCAGTCACCAGTTCAACCCCCACACACACCACCCAGCAACAGTCAGACCAGCACCACACACCAACAGTCCACCAGTCAGCCAGTAAGTTCACACCAGCCTCTCGCCACCATTCAGCCACAGCCAGTCCAGTCACCACAGCAGTTTGCACACTCAGTTCACACAACACCACCCCACACACCAGCACCACAACACAAGCTCAGTCACAGCAACAGTTTACCCAGCAGACAGCAGGCTCTCAGTCTCAGCACGGCCTCACAACCGAATCACACAGTTGTGCACACAGCATCTCACATCACAGCCAGTCCACAGTTCAAGCAGTACAAGCACAGCCAGAACCACCCACCCCAGATTCTGCCCAGCCACAGTCCAGATAACAGCAGCAGACACAGTCAGCAGTCACAGCAGCACAGTCACACAGTTCCAGTCACACATCACACACAACCACCCACCCAGTCACAGCACACCCAGTCTCCCCACACCAAGCACCAAGCATCACTGCCAGTCCGTCCAGCAGATCCCAGTACACAGCAGCCACACGAACAGTCAGCCACACACAGCCAACAGTTTCAGACAGCAGCACAGTCAGCCGCACACGTTTTCACACAGTTTGCCAGTCTGCAGTCTCACAATCCAGTTACACTCACAGCACCACAACATCCCAGCCACAGCAGCAGCACTCAGTCAGCGAGGTCATCAACAGCAGCAACAGCACCACCAGTCAGTTCACAACCCCCAGCAACAGTCCAGTACCCTTCCCAGCACCCAGTCCACAGTCAGTCACAGCACACAGCCCACCCCAGTCACAAACCAGTCACACCCCACAGTCAACACACACAGTCAGCCCCTCCAGCTCCCTCACCCAGCACAGTCACAGTTACCAGACACAGCACCAGTCAGCCACCACCAAAGCCAGGTTCCTACCAGTGCAGTCACATTACTCCTGATACGCACACAAACTCACAGCAGCAGTCACAGCCCCTCAGCAGCACCTCAGCACACAGCGTCCCCAGAACAGCCAGTCCCACACACAGTCAGGCAGCACGCCAGCCACACCAGCCCCCACCCCAGACATCAGTACTCCCAACATCAGAGCACCAGCACAACACTGCCAGTCAGACCAGCCAGCAGCCAGAACATTTTTCGCCCCAGCCACTCCAACGATCAGCACCCATACCCAGTCACAGCAGTCCCACAGCACATGCACAGAGCAGTCCACCACAGTCCAGCTCAGCCACATCGTCAGCAGCACACCATCAGCAGCACACACCACCAGCAGTTCACCATCCCACAGTCAGTTAGCCCTGTCACAGGCATCCACACCACCCACAGCCAGCCCCACTTCCCAGCTGATCACAGCCAGTCAGTCCAGCCCACCAGAACAGTCAGCCCACTACAACAACATCAGTCCAGCACCCAGTGTTTCAGCAGCACACAGCCAGCAGTTTGTCCAGTTCAGCCATACCACCTGCACAGCCCACCAGCCATCAGCACACAGCCATCCAGCTCAACCCACAGTTCCAGTCTCAGATTGATCAGACCAACACAGCACCCACCCCACACAAACAGTTCACAAGCACACCCCATCAAGCAGCCACAGAGCACAGCAGCAGCAGTTCAGCAGCCAACCCGGCAGCAGCAGCATCATCGTCACTCAGCACCCAGTCAGCGCATACCCAGCAGACAGTTCAGTTCAGTCAGTCACACCCCACCAACCTGTCAGCCCACAGTCTCACCACCCCAGTTCCCACCAGCAGGCCACAGCAGCCACCAGTACCCTCACATCAGTACAGTCATCACACACTGCTCAGCCACCACTCATCACCAGCCAGCACAGGTCCAGACAGCCACACCACATTCTTGCACAGGCAACCAGCATCAACCCACACCACAGGCCACAGCAGTCAGCCCAGCAGCTCCCAGCACAGTGACCCCCTCAGTCGCATCACTCAGTCCCACAGTCAGTTTAACACAGTCGCACCCAGTCAGCCACCAACTGCACCAGTTCCCAGCCCCTCACAGCAGTCCATCAGCACCGCTCACACTTCACACCTGCACTCCAGCCCCCAGTCAGCATGTCCAACACATCATTCCAGGCACCCAGTCAGCATCCAGTTCAGACCAGTCAGCCAGTCGCCAGTCATACCCCCAAGCAGTCAGCACAGACCAGTTCTCACACACAGTCCCCAGTCACAGTCACACACACCAGCCACCAGCAGTCACACATACAGTCACACATCACAGTAACAGTCAGTCCCCAGCACATTGACAGTCACAGCACCCACCTCCCCACAGCCACCCACACAGAAGTCACAGACAGCTCACACGCAGCAGCATCACAGCAGTCACACAGTTCCAGTACACCACACAGGCAGCTCCACTCACACCACCACAGCCACCACACGACCACATGTCACCAGTAACCAGCCAGGCAGTCTCCAGACAGCATCCATCATCCACCACACCATCCCTCATCAGTCCCAGCACAGTCACAGCAGGTCTCCACACAGCAGTCAGCACACACAGCCCGCACCAACCAGTCCTCAGCCACCCAACCACCCAGTTACCAGTCAGTCCACGCCCACACCAGGCACCACAACAAGCCAGTTTCAGCAGCAGCAGCATGCATCAGCAGACAGCCACACACCCCCACACCAGCACGCCAGCCTCAGTCACCACACAGCAGCACAGCAGTACACACTCACAGACAGGCACGCAGGCCACCCAGCAAAGCACAGCCAGCAGCAGCCCATCTTCACCCCACCACACATCTGCACAGTCACAACAGTTTCCCCACTCCCATTCCCACAACCACACAGTCTCAGTCCACACCAGCAGCACCGCACAGCAGCTCAGGCCCCACAGACCACCAGCAGCAGTCACCAGTCACACCCCCAGTTACACACAGACTCCACTACCCATCACCATGCACAGTCACACACAGTGCACCACACAGCAGCAGCATCAGCAGCAGCTCAAACAGCACCAGGCAACCAGCAGTCAGCTGCCACAGTCAGTCAAGGCACCAGGTCAGCAGCAGCATCTCTGCTACAAGCTACAGTCACACACCAGTTCAGCTGCACCACCTACCCTGTTCAGCCCAACAGTCCACACCACACAGTTCATTCACAGCTCTGCACGCCATCAAAGCTACACCCAGACATTTCCCAGCACCAGTCACGCACACAGTCCCCCTGCATCCTCAGGTGCAGTCACTCAGCCCAGCACACCCAGCATCACACACACACAGTCCAGCCACCTCCACCAGAACAGCCCCAGTCACAGTCCACACACCCACCCCAGTCCCCACCACAGTTCCTCTTCAGCACAGTTCACAGCAGTTCCCACAGCCCAACCCACCACTCCCAGTCACATCCTCCCGCCGTTCACCTCTGTTCACCTCACCTGCCCCCCTGTCATCTTCTCCGTCACCCAGCACTCTGACCCAGTACCACAAACAGTTCTCTCTGTCTGAACACTCTAACTCACGCTCACCACCCCATCCAGTCACAACACTCAGGCCTCAGTCTCAACTCTCCACCTCCAGTTCGCTCACCAGCTCTCCTGCTCAAGCAATCACTCCTTCAAAGTCTCCCAGTACAGCTTCTGCAGCCCAGCCCATCTCTCCATCCACACCAGCAAACAGCTCCTCAGTCAGGCAGGGGTCATCCCAGCCCTTCCAGCAGTACCCTACTGCTCAGGCAACTTGTCGCTCACATGCACTCACTCGAGCTGCTCAGATCATCCAAAAGCATCACAGCCCAGTCCAGATTCCCAGCACCACGCTCACCACTACAGTCACTCCACTCATTCAACATCACCTGGCCAGTTCATCACCCCTAGTCTGCTGCACACTTCTCAGTACAATACTACCATCCACACAGTCCTGTCCCAACTCCCACCCCCCCCCACTGCACCCCTACTAGCTTCCCTCACAGCCTCACACCAAACAGACTGCCTGCCTCAGTCAGTCTGTCAGCCAGTTCTTTCTACATCAGTCCAACACCAGTCTGCTTCCCAGCGCCCACAGTGACCAGGCCTGCATCAACAACGCTCATGTCGCCACTGTCCACACTGCCCGCAGTCAGTTCCGCCCTCAGCACTCGCACCCCCCTCACACCAGTTTGCCACTCCAGTCACTCCCACACTTAAATCACCAGATCGCAAGTTCAGCCACTGCACAGCCTCCACACTTGCTATCCCACCAACCACCTGTGAGCCTCGCTCTACGTCAACACCTCGCAGCACCCACCCCACCCTCATCAACACGCGCCAATCAGCACAGCACTGCTCTCAATGCCAGCAGCAGAGCACTACTCCTGGCTACCCACACCTCCCCCTGTTTCTACATGGCAGTCACCATCCAGTCCACTTTCCAGCACTCGCCATCAACACCAGTCCTCCGTGCACTCTTCAGCCGCGAGTTGCTTCAGGTTTGCTCTCAGTACTCACCACTCTCTCACTATCAGCCAGGCGCAGCTCTCAGTTGACAACCTCGCAATCTCAGTCGCTCTCTGCTCACATGACAAGACCAGTTTGCCTGTGCTCGTCCCTCTCCCAGTTATGCAGCAGCTCAGCCAGTCATACCCAGTCAACAGCCAGCACGGAGCAGAGCTACACTGATCTTGCCAGGACTCCCCCCACATGTTCAGCCCACGTCAGTCTATCACTGCACTCTCATGTTATCTCCTCCATCCAGACTATGTACCTTACTGAGATTTCCACTCTGTTTAACAGTCTCAGCACATCTCTCTAGTTCTGCCAGCCAGTCTCTACTTCATGGGGTCGCCTCTTTCCTGCACAGCCTGTACATGCCTACCACGCCCGTTCGCTGCAGTCCTTGCCCTGTTCCTGTCTCTCGCAGCTAACAGTCAGCACAGCTCAGAAGCACCATCCCAGTCACACCTACACCAGCACGCACAGCAACCAGCATCCCACACACCACCGTCCACACCTCACAGCTCACAGTCCACAGTACCCCACGACAGCACAGTCAGCTCTCCACACAGTTCCAAAAGCACTTTACAGTCCAGCCACAGTTCAGCAGTTCCACACACACACAGACAACACAGCAACAGTCAGCACCCCACAACCCCACAGCTCCACACAGTCCAGTCACAGACACACACAGCAGCTCAGCCATCAGCCCACACCCACAGCGTACACACACAGTCACAGCCATCATCCAACCAACAAGTCCACAGTCAGCCACAGCAGTCCTCCACCCCAGCAGCTGGACCACACAGACCCCATCACAGCAGTCACACAACCCCAGCACCCCACAGCCACAGTCACCAGCTCAGTCAAACAGTTCAGTCAGCCACAGACCGTCAGCTTCACAAGTCCACACCAGTCACACCATCCCAGTACAGTCCACAAACCACTCCCACAGCCAGTGGGGGGGCAGCATCAGCAGTCAGTCACACCACACAGTCCACACCATCCACAACAGCCCAGTGACAACTCTGTCCACTGCCAGTCAGCACACAGCACAGTAGCACAGCAATCACATCCAGCAGCAGCCACACTCACCCAAGCCCCACAGTCGCCCAGCAGAGCCACACTGCCCCACACCCACAGCCAGCCAGCCAGTTCCCAACCACACACACACCAGCCACACCGTCACACCACCACAGCCTAGTTTCACACAGGCAGCCAGCTGCAGTACAGCACAGCAAGCCACCAAGCACCCACCCAGCCATCACCCACACAGCAGACACCAGCACCAGCACAGTCCACTGCCAGTCAGTTTCTCCACACAGCCGTCACAGTCCAGGACACCAGTCAGCACACAGTCACCAGCAGCATCAACCCTCCCCAGCATCACAGCACCTCAGTTCACCAGCACACAGTCACCAGCACAGTCAGTTCATCCAGGCCACAGTACACAGTCTCAGCCCACACAGCAGCAGAAGCAGCAGCAGTTCACACCAGCGTGTAGCAGTCACCAGCAGTCACACCACACCAACAGTCAGCCACCCCACAGTCAGTTTCCACTCCTCACAGCACCAGACACACCAGCCAACGAGCCAGCACCAGCAGTCCACCCATTCACACACAGCACACATCAACACCCAGTCAGTTCATCCCAGTCACCAGCCAGTTTACCACAGTCCAACAGTCCCCACACCCAGCAGTCTGCAGTTCCACAGCTCTCAGCAGTCACACACATCACACCACCACAGCCAGCCCACTGCACACAGCACAGTCAGTTCACTGCTCACTGTCCACAGTCCCATCAGCACCCCACAGGCAGCAGCAGTCAGCAGCTGTCAGTACAGCACCAGTTTCCAGTCAGTTCAGTAACAGCAGCCCCAGCCCAGTTCCTCCAGGACCCTGTCAGGTTCCAGTCCAGCTCAGCACTCACAGTCAGTCAGGTACACAGCAAACAGTCAGTTCAGTGCAGTTACAGCACATCACACACAGTTCACAGCCACCATACCACACACCCAGCAACACCCACACCACACCACCCTGTCCAGTCCACCCACCATAGTCAGTCATCACACAGAAGCCAGTCCCACCACGTCAGCACCAGCACACCAGTCAGACTGTGCAGCTCAGTTCACATCCACAAGCCCATTCACACCCACCCACTGTTCCACCAGCTAGAGCACACAGGCAGCGCAGTCCAGTTCGGCAGCCTCAGACAGTCCCACACCAGACTCAGCACACACCAGTTCCTCCCACACCAAGCTGTACACTAGTTCAATACACACTGTCGCAGTCCCAACCCAAAGACCACACACAACAGCAGCACAGACCACCATCCATCACCAGTCCAGTCCAGCAACCATCACCAGTCACAGCACCCCAGCACTCACACCAGACCACCAGTTAACACAGCACCCAGCACGCAGCCCACAGCCTCACACCACAGTCACCAAGCACAGCTCACAACACACTCAGCATCACAGTACCCCACAGCCAGTTCCAGCCACGCACCCTAACCCCAGCCATACACACAAAGTCGGCACCAGTCCACACACACACCAGTGTCCTCCAGTCATCACAGTCACCACACCACAGTAAGTCACAACAGCTCCAACACACAACCAGTTCCCAACTGCCACCAGCACCATTGCCCAGTTCAGTCAGCACAGGCATCCACCACCAGCACGTCACACCAGCCCACACCACAGCAGCCACCACACACCACCCCAGTCAACACACAGTGCTGTCAGCAGCCATAGTCACACCAGTCCAGCAGTCACGACACCACACAGGCAGCCCAGCAGCAGCACGTCCCAGCAGCAGCACAGCAGCATTCCAGTCAGCAGTCCACTCACACAGTCACACACACCATCACCCGCAACAGCAGCACATCACCCCACCACCAACACAGCCAGTCACACCACAGCCTCCCCCAGTCCCAACACACCAGTCCGCCACATCAGCCATCAGCACAGCCACCCCAGAACGCACCAGCCAGCAGCCCAGCCAGTCACAGCAAGCCACCCAACAGCCCCCCATCGCAACTGATCAGTTCAGCAGCTGTCTCCCAACACACACACCATACAGTCACTCCAGTACAGTCACTAGGCACTGCAAACACAACTCAATCCAGTCCCACAGTAGTCAGCAGCATACACCACATCCACCAGTTTCAGTCAGCAGGTCCCTCACAGCACCACAGCCACCCTCCAGTCAGCAGCCCAGTTCACACCACAGCCACCACAGACAGCAGTCCCACAGCCAGCAGTCCCACCCCACACCACAGCACAGTTCACAGTACAGTCTCTACACATCAGCACAGCACAGTCACACCACACAGCAGGACCACTCAGCCAGCAGCACCACCCCCAGTACACACACCTGTCCACAGCGCAGCACACCCCACACAGCACCGTCTCATCAGTCAGTTCACCACGTCCAGCAAATCCAGCCACAGCCTGTTCAGCAGACAGCCACTGCCATCACACCACACAGTCACAGCACATGCCACCCCCCCCATCTTCCCAGGCAGTCCAGTCACAAGCCACCACCCAGTCCAGCAGTCCCCACACAACAACAGCACACAATCACCCACAACATCACCATCACCAGGTACAGTCAGCCATTACACCCCCCGCCTTTCCTCAGTACCCCAGCCAGCACAGCACCCAGCCACTCCATCACAGTCCACCAGGGCCTGCCATCCACACCACCAACACCAGTCAGGTCAGTTCACCACACAGTTAACCAGTCTACCCAATCCAGTCCAACCACCAGCAGCCACAGCCCATTTTCTGTAGGACCCCCACCACGTCACCACAAATACCAGTTCCACACCCAGCAGCCCTCTCAGACCCCCGCCCCTTCAAACTCGAGCACTCATCTCACTCACCAGACCTCTCAAAGCACTCAGTCCACATCAGTCACTCACAGGCTGCAGCTCAATCAAGCACAGGCGCTCCCCTCAGCATGTACTCTGACACAGCACAGGCAATTCTCAAATCATAGTAGGCTCCCAGTTGCACCTGGTCACTTCACCATAAACTATGATCATCGTCCAGCACTACTCGCACCCACAAACCACTCGTCGGCTGTGAGACTCTGTTTTCAGTCCACTCACACACTCAGCAACTGGCACCTATCACAGTTCAGCTGTCAGAACAGCCACTACACCCTCTGCAAGCCCCAGCCAGCACACAGCTCAGCAAACTCACCACCTTGCCATCCCAGTCTCCACTAATCCCACACCTCACACTCCACTCAGTCTGCACACTCACACTGACACAGTTCAGCAGTTACACCATCCACAGTCAGTCCGCTCTCAGCCCACTGTACTTCAGTCATCTGCACCTACACACCCTCCAAGCCCCCATCACTGCAGCCTCCTGGCTCATCCTTCAGCAGTCTCGCCAGCACACCACGCGCACTAGTACCCACATCTGACCTCGCACAGCTCACGCAGCTAGGCATACAATCGCACCACCCCCTCTCCACATCCTTGCAACACCTGCACTCAGCAGCAGCATAACACTCCTCGAAACTCATCCCACAAGCTCTAACTCCTGTCCACTTCATTATCACAACCTGCTGCAGTCACTCATCCACAGACCTCCAAGCAGTATCGCATAGTCAGGCAGCACTTCATACCCACCACCCACTGTTATGCGACTGCTCCACTTACAACCTCACTTCTCTGTAAGAGACCAGCAATCCTGTCCCCATCCCAATATCTGCATCAATTTCTGCCCCCCAGTCCTCACTCAGTCAGCACTCACAGGCACACAGTACTCAAACCAGCCAAACCCAATTCCCGGGTAAAAGCAGAGCATCGAGCCAGCCACACCCACAGACATTTCCCCCAAACCCAGCCCCCCCCACAGCCCACACCCACCCAGCCCCCCACCCCCAGCCCCACACATCCCCACAAAACCAAAGCACAAAACATTTCAAGCAGCCAGTCACCAGCACCCACCCCCCCCAGCCCCCCCCCAGCAGCAGCAACCCCAGCACCAGCGCCACCCCCAGTTCCCACTCCCAAAAAGCCAGCCCCCCCATCCCCAAGCCAACCCCCCCCAAAAGCCCCCTCCCACGCCCCCTCATCCACCCCCAGACTCCCCCCCCCCCACGCCGGGAAAACCTCATTCCATCCCCTTTTCCCCCCCCCCACCCCACA
>JAIWJD010000303.1:0-11972 GCA_022818045.1 Neotoxoptera formosana | reverse complement strand
GGGTTTGGGTGGGGTTTTGGGTGGTGGGGGGGCTGTGGGTGGGGGGGTGGGGGGGTTCTGGTGGGGGGTGTTTTTTTTTGGGGCCTGGGGGGGGGGGGCTGGGGGGGGGTGGGGGGGGGGGTGGCTGTTGGGGGGGGTGGGGGGGGGGGTGGGGGGGCTGGCTGGGGTGTGGGGGGCTGGTGGGGTGGGTTTTCTGGTGTGGCTGTTTGGGGCTGGGGGGGGGTTTTGGGGTCTGGCTCTGGGGGTGGGGGGGGTTTGGGGCTGTTGGGGGGCTTGGGGGGGGGGGTGGGGGGCTGCTGGTCTGGGTTGTGGGGGGCTTTTTGGGGGGGGGGGGTTTTGTGGGGGGTTGGGGGGTGGTGGCTGCTGGGGGGGGGGGGAGGGGGTGTGTGTCTGGGGGTGGGGGGGCGGGGTGGGGTGGGGGGGGGTGGGGGGGGGGGGTTGGTGGGGGGTGGGGGGGGTTTGGGTGGTGGCTGTGGTGCTGGGGGGGGGGTTGGGGTTGGGTGGTGGGGGTGTGGGGGCTTTGGGGGGGCGGGGTGGGGGTGGGTCTTTGGGGTCTGGGGGGTGGGGGGGCTGGGGTGGGGGGCTGGGGGGGGTGGGCTGGGTCGGGGGGGGGGGGGTTTGGGGGGGGGGGGGCTGTGGGTGTGGGGTTTGGGGGGGGGGGGGCTTGGTGGGGGGGCTTGGGGGGGGTGGGTGGGGGTGGGGGGGCTGGGGGTGGCGGGGCTGGGGGGGTGGGGGGCTGGGGGGGGGGTGGTGTGTGCCGGGGGTTGGGGGCTGGGGGGGGGGGGGTGGGGGTAGCTGGGGGTTGCTGGGGGGGGGTGGGGCTGTGCTTGGGGTTGGTGGGGGGGGGTGTGTTGGGGTTGGGCTGGGGGGGGT
Source organism: Neotoxoptera formosana (assembly GCA_022818045.1). Lineage (NCBI taxonomy): Eukaryota > Metazoa > Arthropoda > Insecta > Hemiptera > Aphididae > Neotoxoptera > Neotoxoptera formosana. Next base: position 11,099 of record JAIWJD010000303.1, on the reverse strand, counting down.
GCGGGGGCTGTTTGTGGTGGGGGGGGGGAAGGTGGTTGGGGGGGCGGGGGGGGGGGGCCTGCTGTTGGGTGGGTTTGGTGGGTTGGGGGTGGGGTGGGGGGGGGCTGTGGGGGGTGTGGGTGTGGGGGGGGGGCTGTGGGGGGCTTGGGGGGGTGGGGGGGGGCGGGTTGGGGCTGGTGGGGGGGGGCGGGGGTGGGTGTGGGGGGTGGGGGGGGTTTGGGGGTGGTTTTGCTGGGGGCTGGGGGGGGGGCCTGGGTCTGGGGTGGGGTGGGGGGGGGGCGGGTTGGGGGGGGGGGTCTGGGGGCGGGGGGTGTGGCTGGGGGGGGGGGGGGTGGTTTGGGTGGTGGGGTTTTTGGGGGGTGGGGGCCGGGTGGGGGGGGTTTGGGGGGGGCTGGGGGCGGGGGGGCCTGGGGGGGCTGGGGGTGGGGGGCTGGGGGGGGGGGGGGGTGGGGGGGGTGGGGGGGGTTTGGTTGGGGGGGGTCTGTTCTGGGTGGGGGTGGGGGGGGGGCGGGGTTTGGTCTGGGGGTGGGGGGTGTGCTGGGTCGGGGGGGGGGGGTTTTGGGGGGGGCTCTGTGGGTGTGTGGGGTGTTTTGGGGGTGGTCTTGGGGTGGGGCGGCTGGGGGCTGGGGCTGTGTCTGGTGGGCTTTTGGGGGGGCTGCTGGGGGGGGGGTTGGGGCTGGTGGTGGGCGGTGCTGGGGGGTGGGGGCTGTGGGGGCGGGGGGGTGTTGGGGGTTTGGGGGGGGGTTGTGGGGGGGGGGGGGGGGGGGGTTGGGGGGGGGGTTTGGGGTGGGGTTGGGGGGGTTGTGGGTGGTGGGCTGTTGTTGTGGGGGGGTGGGGGGGGTTGGGGGGGGGGGGGGTTGTGGGCGGGGGCTTGGGGGGCTGGGGGGCCTGGTGGCTGGGGCTGCTGTCGGTGCGGGTGCTGGGTCTGTGGGTGGGTGTGCTGGCGGATGTCTGGGGGGGGGGGGGGGGGGGGCTGAGGTGGGCTGTGTGGCTGTGGTGTGCTGTGCGGGTGGGTGGTGGCGCGTGTGGGGTTCTGGCCTGTGCTGCTGCTGCTGTGCTGGGGGTGGGGCTGGGGGGTCAGTGTGGTGGCTGGGTGGCTGGCTGGGGGGTGTGTGCAGCTGGCTGTGGGTGGTGCTGCTGGGCTGGCTGGACTGGATTGCTGGCTGTGGGCTGCTGGGGTGTGGGGGGTTATATCTGTGCTGTGTGGTGGTCTGCTGATGGGGGGGTGCGTGGGGCTGGCTGGGTGGGTGGGGGTGGTGGGGAGCTGGCTGGGGCTTGTCAGCGGGTGGGGCTATGGTGGGAGGGGCAGCTGGGATTCTGCTGTGCTGGCGTGCGTTCTGCGTGGGTTGGTGGGCTGTTCTGGCTGGCTGGTGCTGCGGTGCACTGTGCTGCTGTGCTGGCTGTCTGTCTGCTGGGCTGGGGTGGGGGGCTGCTGCTGGCTGGTGTGCTCTGCTGGGGGCTGTGGTGTCTGTGTGCTGTCGGGTGGGCTGGGAGCGAGCTGGGTGGCTGGGCCTGCTGCGGTTTCTGGGGGTGCTGTGTGGGGGGTGGGCTGCTGGGGCTGGGGGGGCTGTGGCTGGTGGTCTGTGTCTGCTGGGGCTGCTGTGCCTGCGGGGTGCTGCTGGTGGGGGTGGGGCTGGTGCTGGCTCTGCTGTGTGGCTGTGGGGGGGCGGTGCGGGGGCTGCTGCTGCTGCTGGCGGAGTGGCGGGCAGCTGCTCTGGGTGCCGGGGATGCTGTGTGTTGGGCTGGTGCTGGGGGGCTGGGTGGGGGGGCTGGGCTGAAGGGTGCTGGCTGTGGTGGGGGGGGTCTGCTGCTGGGGGCTGGGGGGTGGGGGTTGGGAGGGGCGTGGGGGGCGGGGGGGGGGGCTGCTGGCTGGGCGGCTGGGGGCTGGGGTGTGCTTGCGAGTTCTGGGTGCTGAGGGGGCGCTGTGGGTGCCCTGTGTGTGGGACTGGCTGTGTGTGCTGGGCTGCTGGCAGGGGGCGTGGGCTGGGCTTGGGTTGCTGCTGGCTGCTGGGGGTGGTGGCTGGGCTGGGTGGTTGGTTGCTGTGGCTGGGCGTGGGTTGCTGCTGGTGATGGCGGCTGCTGCAGCGTGAGGGGGGGGCTTGCTGGTGGGGGTTGGGGCGCATGTCCGGTGGGTTTCGAGCCTGTGGGGGGGGGGGGGGGGGGGGGGGGTGGGGGGGGGTGCGCTGTGCTGCTGGCTGGGGGGGCTTGCTGTGGCTGTGGGGGTGCTGTGCTGCTGTGGCATTGGGGGTCTGGGGCTGCTGGGTGCTGGTGTTGGGGCCTTGCTGGCGTGGTGGCTTGCTGGGTGCTGGGGCCTGAGGGCTGATGCTGCTGCTAGGGGGGTGTGGTTCTGTCTGCTGGGCTGTGGCTGGCTGGCTGGCTGGCTGGATTTGGTGTGTGGCTGCTGTGGGCTGGCGATGCTGTGGGGCTGTTTCTGGTGGGAGGTCTGCGCCTGTGTGTTGTCGGGTCTGGCTGCTTCTGCTGGTGGTTGGGCTGGGGGGGGTCTTGCTGGGCTAGGGCCTGGTGTGCCTGCTCCTGGGCTGGCTGGGAGGGTGGGGGGGAGGCAGCCTGCTGGGTCTGCATGCTGCGTGGTGTGTCTGGTGGGTTCTGGGGGGGCTGGGGGTCTGGGCGTATCTGGGGGGTGCTGTGGCTGGGCTGTGGGCTGTGGCTGGTGGCTGTGGGTGGGGGGTCCTGGCTGGGCTGGGGGGGTGAGTGGTGGTGGTGGCTGTGTGGGTTGCTTGCTGGGCGGGGGGCTTGTAGGGGGCGTTGCTGGGTGGGGTGGGGGGGGCTGTGCTGTTGGTGTCTGTGGTGGGTGTGGGCTGGCTGTGGGGTGCTGGCTGGTTCTGCTCTGTGGGTGGTGGTGTGTGCGTGGGGGGGGTGGGTGCGGGGATGTCTGCTGCTGCTTCTGGGGGGGGGTCGTGGCCTAGGCTGTGGGCTGGCTGGTGTGCTGTGGTTGGGGGTGACTAGGGTGGTGGCTGTGGGGGGGTGCTGGGGTGGGGGTGGCTGGCTGGTGGGCTGGGTGTGGCTGGGGCCGAGGGGGCTGCTGGGCTGTGGTGGTGGGGGTCGTGGGGGCTGCAGCTGTGCTGGCGAGGGAGGGGGGGGGCTGCTGGGGCTGCTGGGCTGCGTGGGGCTGCAGTGGGATGGCTTCTGGGTGGGGCTGTGCTGGGGGGGCTGGGGCTGGTCTGCTGGGGGCTGGGGGGTGGGATGTGCTGGTTCTGTGCTTGGCTGTGCTACTTGGGCTGGTGGGGGCTGGGCTGGGGGCTGGTCTCTTGGGGTGGATGCTGGTGCTGCTCTGATGTGGTGGCTGGGCGCTGCTGTGTGCTGTGGTGGCCTGGCTGCTGGGCCTGCTCTGGTGGTGGTGGCTGGGCAGGGTGTGGCTGGCTGGGCCTGGGGCTGTCTGGAGCTGCTGGTGCTGCTGGCTGGCTGGCGGAGGGCTGTCTGCTGCTGGGGCTGCTGGGGCCTGGTGGGGGGGTGGGGGGTGGGGCTGTCTGCTGGCTGGGCTGTTCTGGGGGGGGGTGGGGGTGGAGGGGGGGTGGGGGCGGCTGGGTGTGCTGGGGGTGGCTGTGGGTCTGTGTGGTCTGTGGGGTGGGTGTGCTGGGCAGCGGTGCGTGCCGGTGGCTGGCTGCTGCTGCTGTGCTGGGGTGGCTGGCTCTGGGCTGCTTGGCTGGGCTGGGTTGGCTGGGGGGGGGCTGGGTGGTGTGGCTGGGGGGCTGTGCTGGTCTGGTGCTGGGGCTGGCTGTGTGGGTGTGGGTGTGGCTGTTGCTGCTGGTGGCTGTGTTGGCTGCTGGGGGGGGGTGGGGGGGATCAGTGCTGGTGGGGGTGGGGGGGGGGGGGGGGGGGGGGGGCGGGGTGCGTGTGGGGGGCTGGGGGGTGGGGGGCAGGGTGGGGCGGGGCGGTGGGATGGGGGGGGGGGGGGGGGGGGGGGGGGGGGGGGGGGGGGGGGGGGGGGGGGGGGGGTGGGGGGGCGTGGGGGGGGGGGGCGGGAGGGGGGGGGGGGGGGGGGGGGGAGGTGGGGGGGGGGGGGGGGCGTGGAGGGGTGGGTGGGGGCTTGGCTGTGTTGGGCTGCTGTGTGGTCTGTAGCTGCTGGCTGCTGGGCTGGGGCTGGGGCTGTGCTGTGCTGGGGGGTGTCTGGCTGGGGGGCTGGCTGGGGTGCTGGATGGCTGCTGGGGCTGCTGGGGTGGGTGGCTGCTGGCTGCTGCTGGGGGTGCGGTGCTGAGGGGGGTCTGGGGCTGCTGGGTGTGCTGTCTGGTGGGTTTCGCTGCTGTGTGGGCCTGGCTCGTGGGTGGGCTGCAGCCCGCTGCTGGGGTGGTGCTGGTGTGAGGGCTGCGTGTGCTGGGGGAGTGGGTGTGTCTGTGCTGTTGCTGGGGGGTGCTGCTGGAGCGGCAGGTGGGCTGGGGGTTGGGGTGGGGGCTGCTGGGCGGGTGTGGCTCTGGGGCTGCGTGGTGGCTGGATGCTGCTGCTGTCTGTGTGTGGATGCGGGGCTGCTGTGCAGCGCTGGTGGGGGGGGGGGCTGGGTGGGGGGCTGGCTGGGGGGGGCTGGTTGCTGGGTGGTGCTGGGCTGTGGGCTGGTGAGGTGCTGTTCTGCTGTGGCGGGGTGCTGCTGTGGGGTGTCAGTTGGCGCTGCTGGCTGGGTGGGGGGTGCTGTGCGGTGGGCCATGATCTGGTCTGAGCTGGGGTGGGTGGTGTGGCGGTGCGCTGGGCCTGGGCTGGCAGGTGGTGGGCTGGTCCTGGTGGGGGTCTGCTGCTGTGTGGGGGCTGGGCTGTGAAGGGGTGGGGCGCTGTGGGGCTGGGCTGCTGGGCTCGATCTGGTTGGGCTAGCTGGTCTGATGTGGGTGCTGGCTGGATCTGGGTGGTGGTGCTGTGGGGGGGGTGGATCGTGGGCTGGTGGTTGGCTGGACTGCTGGGGGTATCTGCTGGGAGGCCTGGCTGCTGGGATCTGGGGCTGGGTGGGGGCTGGCTGGGCGGGGGTGGCTGGGTGGTCTGATCTGGGCTGCTGCTGGTAGGGCTGTGTGATGGCTGGCTGTGCTGCTGAGGCTGGTGGGGTGATGGTGGCTGTGCTTGGGGCTGTGGGTGGGGCTGGGTGGTGCTGTGGGGGCGCTGGCTGTGGATGGGGGCAGGGTTGGGGGGCTGGGGTGGCTGGGGCGACTGGGTGCTCTGTGGGGATCTGCTGTGCCTGCTGCTGGCGGCTGTCTCTGTGGTGGCTGGGCTGGGTTGTGGTGGGGGGGGCTGTGGGGGTACTGGTGAGTCGGGTGGTGCTGGGCTGTGGGGCTGGTGACTGTGTCTGGCTGTTGTGTGTGGATCATCGTCTGTGTGGTCTGGCTGGGGATCTGGCTGGGTGGGGGGTGGGCTGGCTGGGGAGGTGGGTGGGGTGATGGTCTGCTATGCTGTGTGGGCTGGCAGTGGGGGGTTGTTTCTATGGGGGGTGTGGTCTGGGGGTCTGTGGCTGAGCTGGGTCTGGCTGATCTTGCTGGGCTGTCGTGCCTGGTGGGCTTTGGGCTCCTTGGGCTGGGCTGGCTATGCTGCTGTGGCATGTGTGTTCTGTTGCTGTGGGGGCTGGGCTGCTGCGGCTGTGTGTGGGGGTGCGGGAGGGGCTGGGTGGGCTGGTGGCCTGTCTGTGGGGTGGTGGCTGGGTGGGGGTGCTGGCTGTCTGGGCTGGTGTGCTGGGCTGGTGCTGGTGTGTGTGGGGGTCTGGTGCTGGTCTGGGGAGCTGTCTTCTGGGGTGTGTCGGTGGGGCTGTTGCTGGGTGCTGATGTGGTGTTTCTGGGGTGTGTGGGGCTGTGGCTGTATCGGGGGGGTGGCTGGCTGGGCTGCCTCTGTGGGTGCTGGAATGCTGGTCCTGATCTGGGGTGCTGGGGCCTTGGGGCTGTGGGCTGGGGCTGTCTGGACTTCTGCTGTGGGCTGTGGTGCGCCTGGTGCTGCTGGATGCTGTGCTTGGTGGGGGGGGTCTGGTGGCTGACTGGGTGGTGGGGGGGGGGGGGGGTGTGCTGTTCTGGTGGGCTGGGGAGCTGGGGCTGGGGGGCTGGGTGTGGTGTGCCTGCCCGTCTGCTGGGGGTGGCTTGGGGGGGGTGGGGGTGGCTGCGCTGCTGTGGTGGTTCTGGTGGTGTGGCTGGGGCTGGCTGGCGTGCTGGTGGTTGGGGTGGGGTGGCTGGACTGGGGGCTAGGGTGTGTGTGTGTGTCTGGCTGCTGGGGCCTGGGCTGCTGCTGCTGCTGCTGTCTGGAGGGGGTATAGCTGGCTGGGTGCTGGGATCTGTGGGCTGCTGTGCTGGCTCGCTGGGGGGTGCCTCTTGGTGGTGAGTTTGCGATGTGGGGGTGCTGTGGGGTGGGAGGTGCTTGCTGGGGGCAGTGGTGTGGGTGTAGCTGTGTGTCTGTGGGGTGTGGCTGGTTGGGCTGCTCTGCTGGGGTGCTGGTGTTGGGCCTGGTGGGGGTCGGTGAGCTGTGCTGTGGGCTGGCTGGCCTGCTGATGGGGCTGGGGTGGGGTTCTGCTCGTGTCTGGGGTGGTGGCTGGTGGGCTCTGGTGGCTGGGTCTGGGGTGAGGGGCCGCTGGTGCTGGTGAGGGGGTGGGGGTGTTGGGGCGGGTCTGCTGGGGTATCTGTGGGCGGGGTGCTGTCGTGCTGGGTCCTGGCCTGGGGTCTCTGGTGGTGGGGGGGGGCTGGTGGGTGTGTGCTGGTGCTGGGTGGGGCCTGCGCGATCTGGGTCTGCTGAGCTGGGCTGGGGGCTGTGTTGCTGCTTGGGTGGACTGGGGCCCCTGGGCTGGTGGGGGGGTGGGCTCTGCCTTGCTGTCTGGCTGGTGTCGGGGCTGTGGGGTGTCTGTCTGTGGAGCGTGCTGGGTGTCTGGTTGGGGGGTGGCTGGGGATCGGGGGGTCAGGCTGTGGGCTGTGTGAGGGGCTTCTGCAGCTGTCTGGCTGGGGGGGCTGGCTGGTTCTGGTCTGGGCTGGCTGGGGGTCTGGGTGTGGGCTGGGGCTCTGTCTGCTGGGGGTGCTGGGTGGGCTGTGCTGCTGGTTCGCTGGGGGGCTGGTGTGGGGGGGTGGGGGTGGGCTGGCTGGCTTGGCTGGGGGTGGGGGTCTGGCTGGTGCTGTGGCGGTGCTGAGCTGGTGTCTGGGTGGGGGCTGGAGCTGCTGCTGGTGGCTGGGTCTGGTTGGCATGGGCTGTGGGTGCTGTGGTGCAGGGGGGCTGTGGGCTGGGCTGGCTGCTGGGGGGGCTGGGGGGCTGGTCTGGCTGGGGGGGCTGTCTGGGGGGGGCTGCTCTGCTGGTGCTGGGGCTGTGGTGGGGTGTGGGCTGGCTGGGCTGGCTGGCTGGGTGGCTATGGGGTTGTGAGCTGGCTAGGGGGTGGGGCTGCTGGGGGTGATGTGTCCTGGTGGCGAGCTGGGTCTGTCTGGTGCTGCTTGGCTCTGGGGGGCTGTTCTTGGTGCGGGGGGCTGGCTGGGCTGCTGGGGCTTGGGGGGCTGGGTGGTCTGCCTGCTGTGGCTGGCTGGGGGGCTGTGGCTGCCTGTGGGGGGGGGAGGTGTGGCTGTGGGCTGCTGGGGGGCTGGATGGTCTGCTGTGCTGGGGTGGGCGAGGCTGCTCTGGTTGTGTGGGCTCTGTGGTGGGCTGTGGTGGGCTGTGCTGGGTGGACTAGGTGTGGAGTTCTGTGCCTGCTGTGGGCTGTGGCTGGGCTGTGGGTGGGGTGGTGCTGGGGGCTGTGCTGGTGGCTGTGTGGCTGGGCTGGGGCTGTGCGGTGCTGGGGTGGATGTGTGGCTGGGTGGGGGTGTGAGATGGAGCTGGGAGGGTCTGTGGCTGTGGACTGGCTGCTGGGGCTGGGAGCAGGCTGACTGATGTATCTAGTCTGACTGGTGTGTGGCTGGGGGCTGGAGTGGCTGGGCCGGTGGGTGGGGGGGTGCTGGCGGCTCTGGGGCTGGGGGGCTGGGGCCCTGTCTGCTGGGGTGTCTGGGTGGGGGAGGTCTGACCTGCTGTGCTGGGGATCTGTTGCTGGGCTGGATCTGGGGGGCTGGGTGGGGCTGGCGCTGGGGGCTGGTGGTCTGGGCTGTCTGGGTGTGTGTCTTGGGTCCTGCTGATCTGGAGGCTGGGTGTGGGGAGACGCTGGGGGGTGGGGTGGGGGTTGTGCTTGTCTGGGCTGTTGGCTGCCTGGCTGGGGTGGCCCTGGTGTGCTGTCTGGGCTGGTGTGGCTGGGCTGCTGCTGGCTGGTGCTGTGGTGGGTGCTGTGTGAGCTGTGCTGTGAGTGTGGGTGGGTCTGGGATTGGCTGTGGTGGGCTGCCTGGCTGCTGGGGGCTGGGCCTGCTGTGTGGGGGCTGGGTGGCTGTTTGGGTGGTTGCTGGCCTGTGGGGCTGTATCTGTGGTGCTTGCTGCTGATCTGGCGTGGTGGCTGGTGTCTGGGGGGGGGTGCGGCTCTGGGGGGGTGGCGTGATCTGGTTGGGGCTGTGGTGCTGGGGGCTCTGTTGGGGCATGTGCTGTTGGGGTTATGGTGCTGGCTGGTGGCTGCTGGTGCTGGGCTGTGCTGGGGCTGGCTGGGTGCCCCTTGTGCTGGGGGGCAGCTGGGTGTGGTGATGGGGCGTGGGGCTTGTCTGGTGGTCTGGGTCCTGCTGGGCTGCTGGCTGTGGCGGTGGGGGTCTGCTGTCTTGGTCTGGCTGTGTGGGCTGTGTGCTGTCTGTGGTGGGACTGGCTGTAGGTCGGGCTGTGGGGGGCTGGGGGCAGTGGCGGGCTGGGATCTGTGGTGGCTGCGGGGCTGGATGCGTCTGCTGGTGCTGGGTATCGGCTGGTTGTCTGGTGGTGTGCTTGTGGTGGGGGGTGGATCTGGCTGTTGCTGGGTGGGTGTTGGGGGCTGTGGGGGCTGCTGTGGTGGCGACTGCGGTGGGGGGGTTGCTGTGGCATCGGTGGGGGGGGTGGGGGGTGGCTGGGTGTGGTGGCTGGGGCTGGCTGGGTCTGGGTGGGGTCTGGCTGGTGTCCTGGGTCTGATGGGGGGCTCTGTCTGGCTGGTTGTGGGGCTGCTGCTGTCCTGCTGGCAGAGGCTGGGCTGTGGGGGGGGCTGCTGGCTGTGTTCGTGCTGGGGTGGGCTGGAGCTGGTCTTGTGCGGGCTGGCGTCTGTGGGGCTGGCGGGGGCTGCTGGGCTGCTCAGGGTGGGGGCGGGGATGTGATCGTGGGCTGGTCTGTCTGGCTGCGCTGGGGGTGGCTGCTGTGGGCATGCTGGTGGGGGGGGCTGCTGCTGCTGGGGCTGCTGGGTGGTGCTGTCTGTGGGTGGGGGCTTGGGGTCTTGCTGGGCTGGGCTTGCTGGGGTGGGGGGGAGCTGGGGTGTGCGCTGGGGTGTGCTGCTGGTGGCTGGATCTTGTGTCTGGATCTGGGTTGTGTCTGTGCTGCTCTGGGATCTGTCTGGTGTGGGCTGCCTGGGGGGCTGCTGGGATCTGGTGGTCTGGGTCGCTGGAGTGGGCTGTGGTGCTCTGTGTGAGGGCTGTGGGCTGGGGTTGGCTGCTGTGGGGGCTGAGTGTTGGTCTGCTGCTGGCTGTGGGCGGTCTCTGGTGGGTCGTGGGTGTGCTGAGGGGTGGGCTGGGCTGGTGGGTCTGGGTGTGGTGGGCTGCTGCTGTGTGGATGGTGGGTGGTGTCCCTGAGGGTGGGTCTTGGGTCTGCCTGGGGGGGTCTGCTGGGCTGGTGGGCTGCTGGGTGGGGCTCGGGGCCTGGTGGGGCGGTGCTGTGTGGGTGGTCTGGCTGTGGTCTAGCTGCTGGTGCTGGGGCTTGGGCTGGGGGGGCTGGCTGGTGCTGGTGGTTGTCTGTGTGCTCTGCTGGGGGCTGGCGTGGGCTTGTGCTGGCCTGGGGTGTCTGGCTTGTGGCTGAGGCTGGGGTGGTTGCTGGCGGGGGTTTTTGGGGGGGCTGCGGCTGGTGTCTGGGTGTGAGTTGGCTGGGGTGTGTGGCTGCTGTGTGGGGCTGGATTGCTGCTGGTGTGTGGTGTGGCTAGGGGGATGTGGGGCTGGGATGCGTGGCTTCTGTGTGGGTCTGATCTGGTTGGGTGGGCTGTGTGCTGTTGCTGGCTGGGCTGTCTTGTGATGGTGGCTGTGTGGCTGGGGTCTTGGTGGGTGGCTGGTCTGGGGCTTGCTGCTGCTGGTCTGGTCTGCCTGGGGTGGGATCGGGGTGGGGTGGTTGGGGTGGGCTGTCAGTTGGCTGGGCGGCTGGTCTGTGCTGACTGGGCCTGGGTGTGGTGGTCTGGGGCTGCTGGGGGTGTGGGCTGGGGCTGTGGGTCTGTCTGGTGGGTGCTGTGTTGGGTGCTGGTCTGTCTGGGGTCTGGTCCGGGCTTGATCTGTCTGAGGGATCTGGCTGTGTGGGAGCTGCTGGGCTGCGGGGTGCAGGTGGCTCGTCCTGGCTGGGTGTCTGTCTGCCGTGTGGGTGGGCTGTCTGTGTGGGGGCTGGGTGCTGCTGGGGGGGGGTGGCGGCTGTGAATCTGTGGGGGGTTGTTGCTGTCTGGTCTGGACTGGGGTCTGGGCGGGTGGGGCGGTGGCCCTTGTGGGGCTGGTGGTGGCTGCTGCTGGGTGGTGTGGATCTGTGCTGGTGGTGGCTTGGCTGTGCTGGGGTCTGGTCTGTGTCTGGTGGGGTGGCTGGTGCTGGCTGGGCTGCTGGGGGGGGGGCTGTCTGTGGTGGCTGGGGGGGGGTGCTCTGCTGCTTGGGGGGGTCTGGGTGGGGCTGTGTGGCTGGGCGCTGGGGCTTTGCTGCCCTGATCGGTGGAGTGCTGTGGTGGGTGTGGCTGGCTGCTGGGGGCCTGGGCTTTTGCCTGGGTCTGTGGTGGGGGCTGGGCTGTGTGCTGCTGCGGCTGATGGGGTGGGCTGGGGGCCCTGCTGGGTGCAGGTGGGCCTGGGTCTGGTGGTGGGTGCATGTTGGCTGCTGGCTGGGCTGTGGGGCTGGTGGGCTTCTGCTTTCTTGTACTGGTGTTGGTGCTGTGCTGTTCTGGGCTGCTGTGGGGGTCTGGGGGGGCGGGTTTTCCTTGTGTGGGCTGGTGGGTTTCAGTGGCTCGGTGGGGGGGCTGCTGGGGCTGGGGGGTGTTGGGCTGTGGTGGTGTGTGTGGGCTGGTTGGTGGGCTGTGCTGTGTCTGTGTTTTTGTTTTTTTTAGGGGTTGTTGGGGCGGGATT
>JAIWJD010000302.1:0-11991 GCA_022818045.1 Neotoxoptera formosana | reverse complement strand
CACCCCGCCCCACCCCCCACCCCCACACACACCCCCCAGCCCCCAAAACCTGCCAAGACAAGAGCCACCCCCCCCAACCCGGACCTCACCACCCAAAGGCACCCCCCCCCCCCCCCCCAAAACCCCAAACACAAGCCCCCCCAGCCAGCCCCCCAGCCCCACAGCCCCCCAGAAACCAAACCCCCCCCCCCGGCCCCAAGCCCACAACCACCCCAAGAGACCCCAAAAAACCAGCCAAACCCCCCAGACCACAACCCCCCACCAGCCAAACCCCCTGCCCGGCCCCCCACCACCAAAACCCCAACGGGCCCACCCACAGCCCAAGACCACCCCCCCACCCGGGGGCCCCAACAGACCCCGCCAAAACCCCACCCCGCACCCCCCAAAACCCAAAACCCCCAACCCACCCCAGACCCCCCAGCCCCAGACCCACCACCAGCCCCAGAGAAAAAGAACCCCAAAAAACCCCCCAAGCCCACCCAACCCAACCCCCCCAGACACCCCAGCACCAACACCACAGACCCCCCCACCCCCCCACCCCCCAGCCCCCAACAACCCACCACCCCCCCAAAAAGACACCCCCAACACCACCAGACCCCCCAAACCCCACCCACCCAGCCCCCAAGGGGCCGCCAGACAAGACCACCCCCCAAAACCAGGACCCCCCCAACCCGGGCCCCCCCCCAAACCCCCCCCCAGCACCCCCCAACCCAAACAACCCAGCCACAACACAGACCCCCCCCCCAGCCCCCCACCCCCACCCCCCCCCCCCCCCACCAAAAGAAAAAGACCAAACCCCCCCCAGGACCACCCACCCCCCAAAAACCCACCCCCACCACCAGCAAGCCACCCCCAGAGACCCCCCCAGACAGCCCCCACCCACAAACAAGCCAGCCCCCCCGGGCCCAGCAGCCACCCCCAAACCCGCAACCAACCCCCCAGACAGAAGGCAACCCCCCCCACCCAACCCCACCACCCCGCCCCCCCACCAACCCCCAGCCCGCCCCCCCCAAACCCCCCACCCCCCAGACCACCCCCCTCCCCCCCAAAAAAAAGCCCCCCAGCCCCAGACACCCCAACCACACAGACTCCACCCCCCCAAGCAGAAACACCCCCACACAGCCCCCCCCAGCCAAAAGCAACCCCACCCCCCAGCCCCCCCCAAGCCCCCCACCACAGAAAACCCCAAAACCCAAACCCCCCCCAGCCCCCCCACACCACACAGAGCCCACACCCAGACCCACAGCACAGATCCAGCCTGGCAGACCACCAGACCAGCACCAGGACGACACCAGAGGCACAGCAGCAGCACAGCAGATGATCAGCCAGACCCCGCAGACCCAGCAGCAGACCACAGCCAGCACCCACCCCAGCACCAACACCCCCCAGCCCAGACCCAGACAGACCACCCCTAGCCAGCACAGCCCAGAACAACACCTGCACCAGCTCACCACAGCAGACACCCACCACAGCCACAGCCAATCATCCAGACCAAGCAGCACACATGCCACGCCCAAGCACCAGTCACCCAGACAGCCACAGCCCCCCAGTTCCCCCCCCCACACCCCCAGACCCAGCACAGAAGCCACAGACCACACCAGATCAGACCAGCCAGTCCAGCCCCCCAGCCAGCCAGCCCTCAGCCAGCCACCAGATCACCCAGACACCAACCCAGCACGCCCAAGCAGCAGACACACACCACCACAGCCCACAAGCCAGCCCACCAGCAGCCCCAGCAGCCCCCACCGATCAGCACCCCAGGGACCACAAGACAGACCCATCCAAGCAGTATCCAGACCCAACTCCTCCAGCCACACACCACAGCAGATGCCACCCCACCAGCTCCAGATCCCCCCCACACCAGGCCCCACCCCCCCCACAAGCCCACGACCACACACCAGCAGCACCACAACCCCCCCCACCCAGATGCCCATCTAGTCCCCCCAGACACCAGCAGCCCAGAAGCAGAGCAGAAGACAGACCACCCCGCCACACCCCCCCACACAGCAAGCCCACATGACCAGCCAGCCGCCCCACACCCACACCCCACCCAGCAGCCCACCCCCCGCCCCCAGCAGACAGCCCACCCCCCAGCCAGACCACCCCCCCAGAGCAGCAGCCCCAGCTGGTCTGAGCACAGTAAGCAGTACCCCTGCCACCACGCACAGCAGACAGAAAGCAGCCCAGCCACAAGAACACAGCCCAGCCTTCACCAGCACCACAAGCAGCGCCCAGCAGCAGACAGAAGACCAGACCCACCAGCCACCCCACTCACCCAACACCCAAGTCAGCACACAGCCAGACAGGCAGCCACACCAGACCAGACAGACACCTTACAGCACACGCACAGACCAGCAGCACAGCAGCACACCCCAGCACCCAGTTCAGCACCAGACCTACCACCCCATCACCCACCACCACCACAGCAGCCCCCAGAGCCCCCCCACACACAGACCAGACAGCCACACAGCAGCAGACAGCACTCACAGCACCAGCACAGACTGACAGGCCCACCAATTCAGCACACAGCCACAGTCACCCAGCAGCACCAGACACCACCTGCACCAGGACAGACAGCAGAACCACACAGCAGACAGCAGACACCCCCAGCCACGCACCAGCCCACCACACAACCAGACACACCAGCCCACCCCAGACACACACCGCAGACACCAGCCCTCAGACACCACCACCAGCCCCCAGATTTTTGTCCTACACCAGCCCCCACCAGCCCCCACCAGACAGCAGCAGCCACTCCACAGCAGCCAGTCACCAGAGACACAGATCCCAGCAGACCACCAGACCCCCCCCCACCCTGAACCACCAGCACAGACCCCCAAGCACCCAGCCACTACACAGCCCCACCCACAGACAGCAGCAGCCAAAGACACACCCACCCACAGCAGCCCACCAGCCCAGCAGACCCAATAAAAGCAGCAGCCACCACCCCACAGCCCCACCAGACCCCCCAGCAGCCCAGCACCCCAGCACACCCCACCACCCCAGCAGCAACACAGCACAGCAGCCCCAGACACCCATCAGGCAGGCCCCCACAGGATCTGCAGAGCAGCCACACAGCTGATCATCCCACCCCCCGCGGCCAAGCACAAGCACAGCCCACCACACCACAGACCCCCAGTCCCAGGCCCAGACCAGTCACACAGACACAGCAGACACCCCAGCGAGCCAGCCCACCCCAACAGGCCAGACAGATGCCACAGACCCCAGTTGCCACCACCCACAGCCCACAAGCTACCCCCAGACCCATCCCAGCCACCCACAAACAGCCCAGCCCCACTAACCCAGCCCCACCAGCACAGACCCAGTCACCCCACATCCCCTGCCTCCCATCCAGCAGCCCCCAGCACCCAACAGCCCCAGCCCACCCCAGCAGCAGCCAGCCAGCCAGCACACGCCAGATACAGCCACCAGGTCCCACACGGCAGCACCCTCCAGCAGCCCCCAGCCCACAGCAGCCCCCCACCCCCCCAGTCAGGCCACAACTACTGTCCCCCCCACAAGCCAGCAGACACAGATGTCCCCCAGACCAGTTGCACCCCAGCCACGCCCCAGCCCACAGACCCAGCTCCAGTTGCCACAACCCCCCCCCCACATACAGTCACCCCACAGACACAGCCCAGCCCCAGCCAGCAGACAGCAGCCCACAGCCAGCAGGCCAGCAGCAAGCCCACCCAGACACGACCAGCACAGCACAGCCAGCACACCACCCAGCACCACCAGTCCCCTAGCCAGCACTAGCCCACCCCCAGCACCCTGCCAGCCACCCCAGCACAGCCCCACACACAGGCACCACATCCATCAGCCAGCACAGCCCACAGCACCCCCCCCAGCCAGCAGCACAGACCACAGCACCAGACAGTCCCAGCCCAAGACAAGAGAGACACCCCCCCCAGACAACCAGCCCACAGACAGCACCAGACCCAGCCAGATGTCAGACAGCCCAGCGCATCCCCACCACAGCACCAGTTCAGCACCAACACCAGCAGCATCAGGCAGACACATCACCACCCACAGCACCCAGCCCACCACAGCAGGCCAGCACAGCCCCAGCACACACCAGCACAGACAGACCAGACCCAAGACCCAGCAGACCCAGCTCACAGCAGGCCCAGCACCCAGCCAGCCACAGCCACAGAACAGACAGACAGCCCAGACAGCCACAGCCCACCCCAGACAGCAATGACACCACACCAACAGCCCAGTTCAGATCAGCACAGATGCACAGACCAGATCCACCACAGCCACAGCCCCCTCCAGAGTCCCCGCAGACAGATCCACACACCCCTCAGCCCTAGACAGACACCCACCCAGAGTCCACAGCCACCCCAACAGACAGCACCACCCACCACCCCAGATGCCCCCCACACCCTCCAGCCTCAGCCCCCCAGAACACCCAGACCGCAGGCCAGCGCCCCTCACCCACCACAGCACACCCAGGCCCCCAGCCCCCAGCCAGATGAGCCACAGCACAGCACAAATGCCAGACACACACCCAGACAGCACCTAGACCCACACAGCAGCACAGACAGCCCAGCAGCAGACAACCCCCAGCCAGCCCCCCCAGCAACACCCACCCAGCCACCACAGCCACACAGCACCCCTCATCCCCCACCCCAGACCACTGCCCAGCAGGCCCACAGCTCACAGCCCCAGCATATCCCACCCAGCCGCCCACACCCAGCCAGCCCACCCACATCAGCCCCAGAACACACCCCAGATCAGCCCAGCCCCCACCAGCCCCAGCACAGCGCAGCCAGCCCCCCACCCAGCCCCCAGCCAGCACAGACCCACAGCCAGGCAGCCAGGGGGGGGACCCGGCCCCAGAAGACAGCAGACAGCTCCAGCACCCCTGCAGCACAGCAGATCAGCACCACCCCCCAGCCTCCCCCACACGCACCCAGATGCAGCCAGCACCACCGCCCCACAGACCACCAGCATCCTCCACCAGCAGATGCCCCAGCCCACAGACACTACCACCCAGACAACCACACAGCATTCCCCCCCCAAGCCCCCCCCCCACCCCAGCACCAAGACCAGCCACCCTACCCCCCCAGATCAGCAGCCACACACAGCAGCAGAACACCCAGCAGCCCCCCCAGCAGCACAGCACACAGCACAGACCAGCCCCAGAGCCAGCCCCCCACAGACAGCAGCCCCAACCAGATGCCACCGCAGCAAAGATCACCAGACCCAGCCACCAGACCCAGCAGAGACAGACCCTCAGCCCCAGCCAACCACAGAAGCTCAGGCAACCACCACAGAACAGACCACCCAGCAAACCAGACCACACCTCAGGGCAGCCCCCCAGATGCAGCCCCACCCCACCACACCAGCACCACCCAGGATCCCCCTCACAGCAGCAGCAGCCCCCACAGTCCCCAGCCCCACTCTGACAACCAGCAGACACACTCCCGTCAGCAGCCAGTTCGGGCTTAGGCAGGCACCCCGATCCAGGGGGGGGGGAAAGACAACCGCAGGGCCAGAGGCAGCTAGCCCAGGCCATGATGCGCACGCAGGGCAGTCGCCAGGTCCGCCCAGCACAGGCAGGCAGCTCAGTCCCGCAGTCAGTCAGCCGGCAGACCGACGCCGCAGACCCCAGGGACAGGGTCCACCATGCCACACGCCCAGGATCCAGGCAGAGCCGTGAGTGTGGTGAGGCATAGCGTGCAGGGCGGACAGCAAGCACCCCACGCCATGCAATGTCACCCCCAGGCCAGTGCCAGCCTCCCACTCAGGCATCTCCCCACACCAGGCAGCCCCAGAATAGGCCACATCGCGGCCACGCCCAGCAGCCCACGATTCAGACCACCAGAAGCAGCAGCGCCCCAGCGGCTCAGCAGTGATACACGCAGCCAGTTTGTCAGGCGCGACCTAGAGTGCAGGGGCAGGCGCAGGCCCAACGCCAGTTGAGCCCCACGCATGCAGACTCCCGATCCAGGTCGCATGCAGCAGACACACCTGCCGCTGCAGAACCAGTGTGCTTTTCAGAACAGCTCCCCCCACAGCGCGCCAGGCACCCCAGGCCCAGACAGCGCAGCTGAGGTGTGTACGCAGCCACCGACAGCCAGGACCCCACAGCTCAGACCGGATGCCCAGGTTCACCACCGTCTCCACCACCGCTCGCAGCGCCACACCCTCAGGTGCAGCCCAAGAGTGCGACTGAGTTAGGACAGCGCGCCGCCCCCCGAGACCAGAGGCCCTCAGACCAGGCAGAGGCATGGACGCCGCTCCCAGATGACACCCAGGCCGCCAGCACAGTCAGATGCTGATCCAGCACCCACAGGCCCAGGTCACGAGCGCCCAGACATCAGGCAGTCAAAGTGTCCACAGAGCCCAGAGACCAGCCCAGACCTGTTCAGACAGAGCAGGCAAGGCATGAGACCGGGCAGCGCGCCCCACAGGCCAGAGTGCACGATCGAGCACCAACAGCAGCAGTCAGTAGAGGGATCACGATCCGATCGGCCGCGTCCTCGGGCAGCGTGTGGACCAGCCGCAGCTAAGAGTGGCAGGCAGCGCCAAGGCGCCAGTCGCCGCCCAGTGGCAGGCAGAAGGAAGGCCCAGAAGCACGAGAGATCCCCCAGATAGGGTGGGCCCCACGCCCGTCCCAGATCCAGCGGCAGGCGCAGCCACCGGCAGGAGCGGCAGGCACAGCGCACAACCCGCCCAGACAGGCTCCAGCCCCCTGCTCCGTCACCAGGAGCCGCACGTCCAGCAACCGCCCCCAGGCCCCCAGGTTTCGACGAGGCAGCACAGAGCAGCGACGAGCACATCACCCCAGCCCACACCCATCCACCTCACTGCGCGGTCCTGCAGTGCCGAGGCAGACAGCCATACGCCCTCAGGCGGCCCGCTGGCTCAGCAGATCCACCACACTAGGGGATGCCACACCCCAGGCAGCCATTCAGGGCCGAGGACACCAGCAGGACCCATGCACCTCACTCAGCATCCGCTCACGGCAGTCTGTCAGCC
The DNA here is from genome assembly GCA_022818045.1 of Neotoxoptera formosana. Taxonomy (NCBI): domain Eukaryota; kingdom Metazoa; phylum Arthropoda; class Insecta; order Hemiptera; family Aphididae; genus Neotoxoptera; species Neotoxoptera formosana. The sequence continues at coordinate 5,001 of JAIWJD010000302.1, read as the reverse complement.
GAATAGTTTCAGGAGGCATGCGTCAGAGTCACGCCAGGCAGTCACGCCCCCAGTCCACCTTATAGCATCAGCTAGATGCCAGCCATCACCACATCCATGGAGCCCAGGGCACGCCAGCCCGCACCACAGGCCAGGAGCAGGGCAGGGCCACCAGTTTCTCCGCAGGCTGGGCCTGCACTGCAGCAGAGCCCACCCGCACCCTAGGCCCCAGGGGGGCAGGCACCAGAACTCCCAGACTGCGGGCACGCACGCAGGACGTGGCGCACCCGTCCGCATAGCCGCAGGCCCGTGCATCCAGGCCAGCAGGCAGCCCAGCACCAGGCTAAGGCGGAGCACCATGCAGACCAGACGGGTCCCGCACAGAGTTCGGAATCCGCTCCACTGTCAGCAGTCATCAGTCCACAGCCCACGGCCAGCTGGGCTGTCCAGAGCCACAGGTCCCCAGCAGGGCAGCAGGCACACAGATGATAGGCGGCAGGGCAGCAGCATGCACAGAGAGATGAGCCAGAGAGACAGCAGAGCCGCTTCGGCAGATAGCTCCACTACCCAACGCATGGGGTGGGGCGCACGAGGTGGTGTGGCGCCGTTCTCAGATAGGGCACCTGATCACTTACACACAGGTCCCAGCCGCCAGAGATTGCACGTTCAGTCTCCTCAGGGGCACTCCCTCACCGTCAGGGGCAAGGCAGTCCACTCAGGCACCTAGACAGGCTCCGCCCACAGACAGGCACGATTCGCCACAGGTCGTCAGGGAGAGCATCAGCCGTCCACGCGCAACAGTCCCAGTCTGGAGAAGAGCCAGAGATCGCCGCAGCACATGAGCATCACCAGGACAGCACAACACATGCCAGGGGCGCAGGTTGCCGGCGCCCCGTGGGTGCAGTCGCAGAGGGCAGCCCAGCGCCTGGCAATCCAGGCACCACGGGGTGACCAGCCAGGGAGTAAGTCACCGCCACCAGCGGCACAGGCCCGCTCAGCACCGGCACCACCCAGCAGGCAGGACAGCAGCCCTGGCAGGCACGAGTCCAGGTGCAAGCAGCAGTCCACGGCCACGTCCCTAGAGGAGGCTCTCGACATCCAGAGTCCAGCCATGGCACCCCGGCGTGCCACCGAGGCTCCAGTCCGAGGCAGCACCCCCAGATAGGTGGGGACCCGGGGCATGATCCGCCGCCGCAGGCGGACAGCCCCAACCGCCGGATACACATGCACGGGCGCCAGTATGTGGCACAGGAGTCACACCGCCAGATCGAGTAGCTAGCAGCTGACCCCCAGACAGTGGTCCAGAGCCCCAGTCTACACGGCCAGCACAGTCCAGGGTCCCTAACCGCGAGGTGCGGGCGCCCAGGTCACCTCCAGCGACACCAGTCCCTGGCAGACTCACAAGACAGCCAGGTCCCAGCAGAGGAGGTCACCCAGGTTCCGCCAAAGACCAGCCCAGGCTCGCCAACACCCAGGGCCCCCAGACAGACAGTGCCGACCCCAGACCACCCACACCCCAGTAAGCCAGGACGGATCACGCCAGCCAGGTGACCACCGAGCGCCCCACCCGCTCAGCCCCCAGGCCAGGCTCACCTACCCCAGACGCATCTCCCCAAAGTTGCTCCAGCAAGCAGTGGCGCGGGTACCTCGCACAGCACACCACAGACCCAGGCACCAGGCACAGGACAGGCCAGGTAGGTCCAGCAGGGGCAGCACGACGAGCAGCAGCTGGGCAGGTGATACGTGCACCCGCACAGCCTCCCACAGCCACACAGCACATCGCCCACCCACCTAGTCCCCCAGCCAAGCACAGTCCCACACGTCCCCCGCCCAGCGGCTGTCCATCAGTAAGTGAGATGTGGTCAGTCCACATACGGTCAACAGGGATGTGCTGCAGCCAGCAGGACCAGCCGCCATTCTCATGCCAGCAGAGCACGGAGCAGAGCCCCAGGCAGGTGTCGTAGACGCAAGGGCACCCAGCAAGGGGGTCAGAGCTCAGGGGTCCGCGCCAGTCAGCAGGGCCACCCGCAACAGCAGACAGTCTCAGATCCGCTGATCGCACGCCAAGCAGTCCACTCCACCAGGGCTATATAACCCTTCAGGCATCAGATCCGCCAGGATCAGGGGCTGTGATCTCTCGCACTTTCTAGAGGAGACCGCCAGGGGCCACAACGCACCCAGGGCCTCAGTGATCCACCCACAGCAGACCCCCCCAGACTCGCTGAGAGGCACAGTTCACCACCCGAGCCCGCGCACATCAACAGACAGGGTACGTCAGGGGTGCGGCACAAGGTTGCGGGCCCCTCAGGGTTTCCAGCCCTCGCTCTCAGGGACACACCAGGGGGCCAGGGTGGCGCGCTACGCCCCGCGCCGACAGTTGCAGAGGTCAGCGTCGCTCAGGTGCAGCGACAGAGGCAGAGCTAGGCACACGATCAGACCAGCCAGCCGACCAGATTGCACTGCGGTTTGACCCAGGCCCGCCCAGGGCCCCTCAGTCACGGCAGCGCCACCGCCACACACCTCACCGCCTGCAGAGCTACAGCGACTCGTCCGGTCACCCCTCCCATCAGCTCAGGCAGCCGACAGTGATCCCAGCAGTTGGGGGGTCGATGCAGGCCCCGGTTGACGGACCTAGCCAACGCCCAGCTCCAGGGTCAGTCAAAGCAGCAGGCGGCTCCGCCACCGCCGGGGGCAAGACCAGTGCAGCTGACGCAGCAGTCCGCCAGGCGATGCGCAGCCGTGGTCCCAGGATCGCAGGGTGAGCGCAGAAGCCGCTCCAAGGCCACAGCCAGCAGCGCCCAGATGCACCCATCAGAGGGCAGCAGGCCCAGTCAGCCTGTGCTGCCCCCAGGTGGTGCAGTCCAAGGCCAGCTCCTCAGTTCCCACAGCACCCGCCCTTCGCAACACCAGGTCGGCACCCCACCCCAAGCCCCTCAGGTGAGTCAGCCAGAGAGGCAGTAAACCAGGGGAGCCCGTGTGAGCGCCAGAGGTTCGCAGCAGCCACGAGTGAGGAGACGTCGCCCACGATTCTACGAGACCGCGCCCGGGACACCAGGCCAGGGCGCTCCTAGGGCAGTCCCGCCAGAACAGACCTCCACCACGTCCCGCCGTGCACCTCACGCGAGGCATCACCAGCCGAGTGTCACGCCGCAGACAGGCCCCCCCACAGGCCAGGCATAGGTCCCCACGCCGCATCGCAGACCTCGGTCCTCCTCAGAGGCCACCCCTGCGCGCGCAGTATGTCCACCAGAAACAGTGCAGAGCTAGGCCAGGGGAGAGGGAAGGTCCACAGGCCCAGGTCAGCCAGCACAGTGACCCAGGGCGACCCAGCACGGGATGCGCGCCCAACACAGTCCACCAGTCCACGGTCACAGAGGCAGCCAGCGTCCCGCCCAGATTCCAGGGGTCTCCTGACAGCCGTACGAGTGATCCCGCCAGAGACCCGACTATACACCACAGCCCCAGCCACCCCGCCCAACGCGCAGATTGAACAGCGGCCCACCCAGGCGGTGTAGACCAGGACCGCAGGGCCCGCGGCAGAGGGCCGAGCGCAGCACGCAGGCCAGGCATCCCTCGGGAGTGCACCCCACCCACGGAGCCATGCTCCCGTGCACTAGATGTCCCGTCCCGAGCCACTAGGCCTGCCCAGTGGTGCCAGCAGACGCCTCCAGCACCATCAGGAGGCGAGATCGCCACGTCCAGGCACCCCAGGGGCCGTTAACCAGCCAAGGCATGTGCCTCGTCCCATCTCCGATGAGCGCCGAGCGATTTGCGAGCGCCCAGCTAGAGAGCACAGCCCGGCCCCCGCCCCGCCCCCCAACCCAACCGGATTCCGCGCGGCGCTAGGCTCACTAGCCGCCACACCAGTCAGACCAGGCATAGAGAGACAGACCACCAGAGGCCCCCCCCCCCAAAAACCCCCCCCCCCAAAACCCAAAACCCCCAAACCACCCCCCCCCCCCCCCAAAACCCCCCCCCCCCGGGGGCCCCGGGACCCCGGGCCCCCCCCCCCCCCCCCCAAAACCCCCCGGGAAAACCCCCCCAAACCCACCCCCCCCCGGCCCCCCGGCCCCCAACCCCCCCCCCAAAACCCCCCCCCCCCCCCAACCCCCGTCCCCCCCCGGGGGGGAAACCCCCCCCCCCCGGGGGCCCCCCGGGGGCCCCCCCCCCCCCCCCAAAGAAAACCCCGGGCCCCCCCCCCCCCCAAAAACCGGCCCGGGGGGGCCCGGGAAAAAACCCGCCCCCGGGGCCCCCCCCCCCCAACCCCCCCCCCCCCCCCCCCCCGGGGCCCCCCCCAACCCACCCCCCCAAAAACCCCCCCCCCCCCCCCCCAAAACCCCCCCAAAAAACCCCCCAAACCCCAAAACCCCCCCCAAAAAAAAAACCCCCCAAGCCCCCCCCCCCCAAACCCCCCAACCCCCCAAAAAAACCCCCCCCCCGGGCCCCCCCCAAAAAAGAAACCCCCCCCCACCCCCCCCCAAAAAAAAACCCCCCCCAAAAAAGGGGGGGCCCCCCCCCCCGGGGCCCCCCCCCCCGGGGAACACCCCCCCAACCCCCCCCCCAAAAACCCACCGGGAACCCCAAAAAAACCCCCCCGGGCCCCCGGCCCCCCCCCCCAAAAACCCCCCCGGGCCCCCCCAAAAAAAACCCCCCCCCCCCCCCCCAAAAAAAACCCCGCCCCCCCGCCAGGGGGCCCCCAAGAAAACCCCCCCCCGGGGCCCCCCCCCCCCAAAGGGGCCACCCCCCCAACCCTTTCCCCCCCCGGCCCCAAACCCCGGGAAACCCCCCCCCCCCCCCGGGGAGCCCCCCCCCGGGGGGGGGGCCCCAGAAACCCCCCCGGGGGGGGAAAAACCCCCCCGGGGGGGCCCCCCCCCACCCCCCCCCCCCCGACCCCCCCCCTTTCCCCCCCCCGGGGAAAGGGCCCCCCCCCCCCCCCCAAAAAAACCCCCCCCCCCGGGGCCCCCAAAACCCCCCCCCCGGGGGCCCCCCCCCCAAGCCCCGCGGGGGGGCCCCCCCCCCGGT
>JAIWJD010000301.1:0-12000 GCA_022818045.1 Neotoxoptera formosana | reverse complement strand
GGGGGGGTGGGGGGTGGGGGTGGGGGGGGGGGGGGTTGGTGGGGTTGGGGTGGGTGGTGGGGGGTGGGGGGGGGGGGGGGGGTGGGGGGTGTGGGTTGGGGGGGGTGGGGGGGGGGGGGGGGTGTGGGGGTTGGGGGGGGTTGGGGGGGGAGGGGGGGGGGGGGGGTGTTGTGGGGGGGGTGGGGGGGGGGGGGGGTGGGTGGGGTGGGTGGGGGGGGGGGGGGTGGTGGGGGGGGGTGTGGGGGGTTGGGGGGGGGGGGGGGGGGGTTGGTTGGGGAGGGTTGGGGGGGGGTTGTGGGGGGGGGGGGGTGTGGGGGGGGTGGGGGTGGAGGGTGGGGGGTGGGGGGGGGGGGGTTGTGGGGGGGGGTGGTGTGGGGGGGGGGTGGTGTGGGGGGGGGGGGTGGGGTGGGGGGGTGGTGGTGGTGGGGTGGGGGGGGGGTGGGTGGGGGGTGGGGTTGGTTGGGGGGGTGTGGGGGGGGGGGGGGGGGGGGGGGGGTGTGTGGGGGTGGTGTGTTGGGGGGTGGGTGTGGTGGTGGGGGGGGGGGTGGTGGGTGGGGTGGGGGTTGTTGGGGGGGTGGGGGGGTTGGGGGTGTGGGGTGGGGGGGGTTGGGGGTGTGGGGGGGGGGGGGGTGGTTGGTGGTGGGGGTGGGGGGGGTGGTGGGGGGTGGGTGGGGGTGGGGGGGTGTGGGTGGGGTTGTGGGGGTTGGTGGGTTGTGGGGGTGGGGGGGGGTTGGGTGGGGGTGGGGGTGGGGTGGGGGTGGGGGGGGGGGGGTGGGGGGTGGTGGGTGGGGGGTGGGGGGGGGGTGGGGGTGGGTGTGGTGGGGGGGGGGGTGGTGGGGTTGGGTGGGAGGGGGGGGGTTGGGGGGGGGGGGGGGGGGGGGGTGGTGGGGGTGTTGGGGGTGGGGGTTGTGGGGGGGTGGGGGGGGGGGTTGTGGGGGGGGGGTGGGGGGGGGGGGGGGGGGGTGGGTGGTGGGTTGTGGGGGGGGGGTGGGGGGTGTGTGGGGGTGGTGGTGGTTGGTTGGGGGAGGGGGGGGGGGGGGTGGGGGGTGGGGTTGTGGTGTGGGTGTTGGGTGGGGGTGGGGGGGGGGGGGGGGGTGGGGGGGGTGGGGGTGGGTGGGGGGGGGGGGGGTGGGTGTTGGGGGGGTGTGTTGGGTGGGGGTGTGGTGGGGGGGGTTGGGGGGGGGGGGTGGGTGGTGGGGGGGGGGGGGGGGGGGTGGGGTGTGGGTGGGGGGGGTTGTGGGGGTGGGTGGGTTGGGGGGGGGTGGGGGGGTTGTTGGGGTGGGGGGGGGGGGGGGTGGGGGGGTGGGGTGTGTGGGTGGGGGGGGGGGGGTGGGGGGTGGGGGGGGGGGGGGGTGGGGGGGTGGGGGTTGGGGTGGGGGGTGGGGGGGGGGGGGGGGGGGGGGGTGGGGGGGTGGGTGTGGGGGGGGTGGGGGGGGGGGGGGTGGGGGGTGGGGGGTGGGTGGGGGGGGTGGGGGGGGGTGGGGGGTGGGGGGGGGGTTGGGGGGGGGGGGGTTGGTGTGGGGGGTGGGTGGGGGGGGGGGGGGTGGGGTTGGGGGGGGGGTGGGTGTTGGGGTGTGGTGTGGGGTGGGGGGGGGGGTTGGGTGGGTGGGGGTTGGGTTGTGTGGGGTGTTGTGGGTGGGGTGGGGGGGGGGGGGGGGGGTGGGGGGGGGGGGTGGGGGGTGGGGTGGGTGGTGGGGTGTGTGGGGGTTGGGGGGGGGTGGGGTGGGTGTTGTGGGGGGGGGTGGGTGGGGGGGGGGTTGGGGGGGTGGGGGGGGTGGTGGGGGGGGGTTGGGGGGGGGGGGTGTGGGGGGTGTGGGGGTGGGGGGTTGTGGGGGGGGGGTGGTGGTTGTGGGTGGTGGGGGTGGGGGGTTGGTGGTTGTGTGGGTGGGTGGGGGGGGTTGGGGGTGTGGGGGGGGGGGGGTGGGGTGGGGGGTGGGGGGGGGGGGGGGGGTGGTGTGTGGTTGGTGGGGGTGGGGGGGGGGTTGTGGTGGGGGGGTGGGTTGTGGGGGGGGGGTGGTGGGGGGGGTTGGGGGGGTGGGGGGGGTGGTGGGGTGGGGGGGGGGGGGTGTGGTGGGGGTTGTGGGGGGGTGGTTGAGGGGGGGTGGGGGGGGGGGGGTGGGGGGAGGGGGGGGGTGGGGTGGTTGGGGGGTTGTGGGGGGGGGGGGTGTGGGGGGGGGAGGGGGGGGGTGGGGGGGGGGGTGGGGGGGGGTGGGGTGGGGGGGGGTGGGGGGGTGGGGGGGTGGGGTGGTGGGGGGTTGGTGGGGTGGGGGTTGGGGGGTGGGGTGGGGGGTTGGTTGTGGGGGGGGGGGGGGGTGGGGGGGGGTTGGGGGTGGGGGTGGGGGGTGGGTGTTGTGGGGTGGGGTTGGGGGGGGGGGGGTGTGGGGGGTGGGTGGGGGGTGTGGGGTGGGGGGGGGGGGGGGAGGGGTGGGGGGGGGGGGGGGGTGGGGGGTGTGGGGGGTGGGGGGGGGGTGTGTGGGTGGGTGGTGGTTGGTGGGTGGGGGTGGGGTTGTGGGGGGTGGGGTGGGGGGGGGGGGGGGGGGGGGGGGGTGGGGGTGGTGTTGGGGGGGGGGTGGGGGGGGGTGGTGTGGGTGGGGTGGGGTGGGGGGTGTTGGGGGTGGTGTGGGTTGTGGGGGTGGGGGGGGGGGAGGGGGGGTGGGTTGGTGGGGGGTGTGTGGGGGGGGTGTGGTTGTGGGTGGGGGGGGGGGTGGTGGGGGGGGGGGTTGTGTGGTGGTGGGGTGGGGGGTTGTGGGGGGGGGGGGGGGTGGGGGGGGGTGTTGTGGTGGGGTGTGGGGGGGGTGTGGGTTGGGGGTGGGGGGGGGGGGTGGGGTGGGTTGGGTGTGGTTGGGGGGTGGGGTTGGGGGGGGTTGGGGGTGGGTGGGGGTGGGGTGGGGGGTGGGTGGGGGGGGGTGTTGGGGGTGGGTTGGGTGGGGGGTGGGGGTGGGGTGGGGGTTGGGTGGTGGGGTGTGGGGGGTGGGGGGGGTGGTGGGGGGGGGTTGGGGTGGTGGGGGGGGGGGTGGTGGTGGGGGGTGGGGGGGGGGGTGGGTGGGGGGGGGTGGGTTGGGGGGGGGTGGGTGGTGGGGGTTGGGTGGGGTGGTGGGTGGGTGTGGGGGGGTGTGGGGTGGGGGGGGTTGGGGGGGGGGGGTGTTGGGGTGGGTGGGGGGGGAGGGGGTGGGGGTTTGGGGGGGGGTGGGGGGGTGGGGGGGGGGTGGGGGGGGGTGGGGGTGGGTTGGGGTGGGGGGTGGGGGGGTGGGGGGGGGGGTGGGGGGTGGGGGTGAGGGGGTGGTGGTTGGTGGGTTGGGGGGGTGGGGGTGGGGGGTGGGGGTGGGTTGGGGGGGGGGGGGTGTGGTGGGTGGGTGTGGGGGGGGGGGGTGGGGGGGTGGGGGGGGGTGGGGGGGTGGTGGGGTTGTGGGGGGGGGGGGAGGGTGGGGGTGTGGGGGGGGGGGGGGGTGGTGGGGGGGGTTGTGGGGGGGGGGGTGGGGGGGTGGGGGGGGGGGGGGGGGTTGGGGGGGGGGTGTTGGTTGGTGTGGGGTTGGGGGGGGGGTTGGGTTGGGGGGGGTGGGTGGGGTGGGGGGTTGGGGGGGGGGGTGTGGGGGGTGGGGGGGTGGGGGGGGGGGGTGGGTGGTGGGGGGGGGTGGGGGGTGGGGGGGGGGGGGGGGGGGGGGGGGGGGGTTGGGGGGTGGGTGGGGGTGGGGTTGGTGGGGGGTGTGGGGGGGGGTGGGGTTGTGTGGGGGTGGGGGGGGGGGTGGGGGGGTTGGGGGGGGGGGTGTGGGTGGGGGTGGGGGGTTGGGGGGTGGGGGGGTGGGGGGGGGGGGGGGGGGGGGGGGGTGGTGGGTGGGGGTTGGGGGGGGTTGGGGGGGTGGGGGGGGTGGGTGTGTGGTGGGGGGGGGGGTGGGGGGGGGGGTGGGTGGTGGGGGGGGGGGGTGTGTTGGGGGGTGGGGGGGGGGGGTGTGGTGGGGGTGGGGGGTGGGGGGTGTTGGGGTGTGGGGGGGTGGGGGGGGGGTGGTGGGGTGGGGGGGGGTGGGGGGGGGGGGGGGGGGGTGGGGGGGGGGGGGGGGGTGGGGGGTTGGGGGGGGGGGGGTGTGGGGGGGGGGGGTGGTGGGGGGGGGGGGGGGGGGGGGTGGTGTGGTGGGTGGGGGTGGGTTGGTGGTGGGTGGGGTGGTGGGGGGTGGGGGGGGGGGGGTTGGTGGGGGGAGGGGGGGGGGGGGGGGGGGGGGGGTGGGGGTGGGTTGGGGGGGGGTGGGTGTGGGTGGTGTGGGGAGGGGGGGGGGTGGGGGGGTGGGGGGGTGGGGGTGGTGTTGGGGGGGGGTTGGGGGGGGGGGGGGGGGGGTTGTGGGGGGGTGGGGGTGGGGGTGGGGGTGGGGGGGGGGGGGGGGTTGGGGGGGGGGGTGGGGGGGGGGGTTGGTTGGGGGGGGGGGGTGGGGGTGGGGGGGGGGGTGGGGGGGTGGGTGGGGGGTGGGGGGGGGTTGGGGGGGGTGGGGGGTGTGGGTGGGGGTTGTGGGGGTGGGTTGGGGGGGGTGGTGGGGGGGTGGGGGGGGTGGTGTGGGTGGGGGGTGGGGGGGGTTGGTGGGGGTGGGGGGGGGGGTTGGGGGGGGAGGGGGGTGGGGGGGGGGTGTGGTGGGGGGTGGGGTGTGGTGGGTGGTGGTTGGGGTGGGGGGGTGGGGGGGTGTGGGTGTGTGGGGGGGGGGGTGGGGTGGGGGTGGGGGGGGGTGGTGGGGGGGGTGTGGTGGTTGGGGGGGGGGGGGAGGGGGGGGGGGGTGTTGGGGGGGGGTGGGGGGTGGGTGGGGGGGTTGGGGGGTTGGTGTGGGGGGGGGGGGTGGGGGGGGGGGGGGGGGGGGTGGTTGGGGGGGTGTGGGTGTGTGGGTGGTGGGGGGGTGGGTGGGGTGGGGGGGGGGGTGGGGGGGGTGTGGTGGGGGGTGGGGGGGGGGGGGGGGTGGGTGTGTGGGGGGGGGGTGTGGGGGTGGGGGGTGGGTGTGGGGTGGGGGGGGGGGGGGGTTGGGGTGTTGGGTGGGTGGGGGTGGGGGGGGGGGGTGTGGTGGGGTGGGGGGTGGGGGGGGGGTGTGGGGGTTGGTGGGGGTGGGTGGGTGTGGGGGGTGGGGGGTGTGTGGGGGGTGGGGGGTGGGGGTGGGGTGTGGGGGGGGTGGGGGGGGGGTGGGGGTGTGGGGGGTGGGGGGTGGGGTGGGGGGGGGGGTGGTGGGGGGGGGGTTGGGGGGGGGGTTGGTGGGTGGTGGGTGTGGGGGTGGGGGGGGGGGGGGGGGTGGGGTGTGGTGGGGGGTGGGTGGGGGGTGGGGGGGGGGTGGGGGGGGGGGGGGGGTTGTGGGGGTGGTGGGGTGGGTGGGGTGTGTGTTGGGGGGGGGGGGGGTGGGGGGGTTGGGGTGGGGGGGGGGGGTGGGGGGGGGGGGTGGGGGGGGGGGGGGGGGTGGGGGGGGGGTGGGGGGTGGGGGGGGGGTGGGGTTGGGGGGGGGGGTTGTGGGGGGGTGGGGGGTTGGGGGTGGGGGTGGTGGGGGGGGGGGGGGTGGGGGTTGTGTTGGGTGTGTTGGGGGGGGGGGGTGGGGGGGTGGGGGTTGGGGTGGGGGGGGGGGTGGGTGGGGGGTGGGGGGGGGTGGGGGTGGGGGGGGGGGGGGTTGTGGGGGGGGGTGGGGGGGTGGGTGGGGGGGGGGGGGGGTGTGGGTGGGTGGGTGTTGGGGGGGTGGGGGTGTGGGGGGTGTGTGGGGTTGGTGGTTGGGTGGGGGGTGGTGGGGGTGGTGGGGTGTGGGTTGTGGGGGTGGGGGGTGGGGGGGGGGGGGTGGTGGTGGTGGGGGGGGGGGGGGGGGGTGTGGGGGTGGGGGGGGTGTGGTGGGGGGGGGTGGGGGGGGGGGTTGGTTGGGGGGTGGGGGGTTGGGGGGGGGGGGGTGGTGGGGGTGGGGGGGTTGGGGTGGGGGGGGGTGGGTGGTGTGTGTGGGGGGGGGGGGAGGGGGGGGGGGGGGGGGTGGGGGGTGTGGGGGGGGTTGGGGGGGTGGGGGGGGGGTGGGTGGGTGGGGGGGTGGGGGGGTGGTGTGGGGGGGGGGGGGGTGTGGGGGGGGGGGGGAGGGGGTTGGTGGGGGGGGGGGGGGGGGGGGGGGTGGGGGGTGTGGGGGTGGTGGGGGGGTGTTGGGGGGGGGTGTGTTGGTTGGGGGGGGGGGTGGGGGTGGTGGGGGGGGGGTGGGGTGGGGGTGTGGGTTGGGGGGTGGGGGGGGGGGGGGTGGGTTGGGGGTGTTGTTGGGGGGGGGGTGGGGTGGGGGTGGGGTGGTGGGGGGGGGTGGGGGGGGGGGTTGGGGGTGGGTTGTTGGGGGGTGTGGGGGGGGGTGTGGGGGGGGGTTGGGGGGGGGGTGGGGGGGGGGGTGGGGGGGGTTGTGGGGGGGGGGGTGGGGGGGGGGGGGTGGTGTGGGGGGGGGGGGGTGGGGGGGGGGGGTGGGGGGGGGGGGTGGGTGGGGTGGGGGTTGTTGGGGGGGTTGGGGGGGGGGGGGTGGGGGGGTTGGGGTGGGGGGGGGGGGGGGGGGGGGGTGGGGGTGGGGGTTGGGGGGGTGGGTGGGGGGGGGGGGGTGGGTGGGGGGGGGGGGGTGGGGGTGGGGGGTGGGTTGTTGGGGGGTGGTTGGGGGGTGGGTGGTGGGGGGTGGGTGTGGGGGGGGGGGGGGTGGTGGGGGTGGGTTGGTGGGGGGGGGGGTGGGGTTGGGGGGGTTGGGGGGGTGGGTGGGTGGTGGGTTGTGGTGGGGGTTGGGGGTGGGGGGGGTGGGTGGGTGGGGGTTGGGTGGGTGTGGTGGGGGTGTGGGGTTGGTTGGGGGGGGGGGGGGGGGGTGGGGGGTGGGTGGTGGGGTGGTGTGGGTTGGGGGGGGGGTGTGGGGGGTTGGGTGGTGGGGGGGGGGGGTTGGTGTTGTGGGGGGTGGGGGTGTGTTGGGGGTGGGGTGGGGTTGGTGGGGGTGGTGGGGGGTGGGTTGGGGGGGGTTGGGGGTGGGGTGTGGTGGGGGGTGGGGTGGGGGGGGGGGGTTGGGTGGTGGGGGGTGGTGGGGGTGGTTGGGGGTGGGGGGGGGTGGGGGGGTGTGGGGGGTGGGGGTGGTGTGGGGGGGTGGTGGGTGGGGGGGGGGTGGGGGGTGGGGGGTGGGGGGGGGGTGGGTGGGGGGGGGGGGGGGGGTGGGGGTGGTGGTGTGGGGGGGGGGTTTGGGGGGGTGGTGGGGGGTGGGTGGGGGGGGTGGGGGTGTTGGGGGGGGGGGTGTGGGGTGGTGGGGTGGGGGGTGGGGTGGTGGGGTGGGGGGGGGTGGGGGGGGGGTGGTGGGGGGTGGGGTGGTTGGTGGTGTGGGGGTGGGGGGGGTGGGGGGGTGGGGGGTGGGTGGGGTGTTGGGGGGGGGGGGTGGGTGGGTTGGGGGGTGGGGTGGGGGGTGTTGGGGGGGGGGGGGGGTTGGGCGGGGGGGTGGGGGGTGGTGGGGGGGGTGGGGGGGGGGGGGGTGGGGGGGTGTGGGGGGGTGGGGGGGGGGGTTGGGGGGGGGGGGTGGGTGTGGGGGGTGTGGGGGGGGGGTGGGGGGGGTGGGGGTGTGGGGGGGTGGGTGGGGGTGTTGGGGGGGGTGGGGTGGGGGTGGTTGGTGGGGGGGTGGTGTGGGGGGGGGGTGGTGTGGGTGTGGGGGGGGTGTGGGGGGGGGGGTTGGGGGTGGGTGGGGGGTGGGGGTGTGGGTGGGGGGGTGGGGTGGGGGGGGGTGGGGTGTGGTGGGGGGTGGGGTGTGGGGGGGTGTTGGGGGTGGTGTGGGGGGTGGGGGGGGTGGGTGGGGGTGGGGGGGGGGGGGTGTGGGGTGTGGGGGGGGGTGGGGGGTGGGTTGGTGGGTGTGGGGGGGGGGTGGTGGGGGGGTGGGTGTTGGGGGGGGGGTGGGTGGGGGGTGGGTGGTTGGGGGGGGGGGTGGGGGTGGTGGTGTGGTGGGGGGGGGGGTGGGGGGGGGGGGGGTGGGGGGGTGGGGGTGGGGGGTGGGGGGGGGGGGTGTTGGTGGGTTGGGGTTGTGGGTGGGGGGGGGGGGGGGGGGGTGGGGGGGGGGTGTGTGGGGGGGGTGTGGGGGTGGGGGGTGGTGGGGGGGGTGGGTGGGTGGTTGGGGTGGGGGGGGGGGGTGGGGGGGGGGGGGGGGGGGGGGTGTGTTGGGGTGTGGGGGGTGGGGGGGGGGTGGGGGGGTTGGGTGGGGGGTGTTGGGGGGGGGGGTGTGGGGGGGGGGTGGGGGTGGGGGGGGGTGGGGGGGTGTTGTGGTGGGGTGGGGGGGGGTGGGGGGTGGGGTGGGGGGGTGGGGGGGTGTGGGGGGGGGGGTGGGGGGGGGGGTGGGGGGGGGGGGGGTGGGTGGGGGGTGTGGGGGTGGGGGGTGTGGGGTGGGGGGGTGGGGTTGGTGGGGGGGTGGGGGGGGGGGGGTGGGGTGGGGTGGGGGGGTGGGGGGGGTTGTGGGGTGGGGGGTGGTGGGGGTGGGGGGGTGTGGTGGGGTGGGGGGGGGGGGGCGGCGGGTGGTGGGGTGGGGGGGGGGGGGGGCGGGTGGTGGGGGGGGGGGGGCGGCGGGGGGGGGGTGGGGGGTGGGTGGGGGGTGGGGGGGGGTGGGGTGGGGGGTGTGGGTGTGTGGTGGGGGTGGTGTTGGTGGGGGTGGTTGGGGGTGGGGGGTGTTGGGGGGGGGGGTGGGGGGTGTGGGGTTGGGGGGGGGTGTTGTGGTGGGGGGGGGGGGGGTGGGGGGGGGGTTGGGGTGGTTGGGGGTGGGGGGGGGGGGGGGGGTGTGGGGGTTGGGGGGGGGTGTGGGGGTGTGGGGGGGTGGGGGGGGGGTGGGGGTGGGGGGGGGTTGGGGGGGGGTGGGGGTGTGTTGGGGGGGGTGGGGGGGGGTGGGGGGGGGGGTGGGGTGGGTGTTGTTGGGGGGGGGGTGGGGGTGGGTGTGGGTGGGGGGGTTGGGGGGTTGGGGGGTTGTGGGGGTGGGTGGGGGTGGTGGGGTGGTGGGGGGGGTGGTGGGGGGTGGGGGGGGGTGGGGGGGGGGGGGGTGTGGGTGGGGTGGGGGTGGGGGGGGTGGGTGGGTGGGGGGGGGGGGGGGGGTGTTGTGGGGGGGGGGGTTGGGGGGGGGTTGTGGGGGGGTTGGGGGTGGGGGTGGTGGGGGTGGGGTTGGGGGGGGGGGGGGTGGGGGGTGTTGGGGGGGGTGGGGGGGGGTGGGTGGTGGGGGTGGGGGTGGGGGTTGGGTTGTGGGGGGGGGGGGGGGGTGGTGGGGGGGTGGGGGTGTGGGGGGGGGGGGGGGGGGGGTTGGGGGGTGGTGGGGGTGGGTGTGGGGTGTGGGGGTTGGTGGGGGGGGGGGGGGGGGGGGGTGGGGGGGGGGGGGGTGTGGGGGGGGTGGGTTGGGGGGGGGGGGGGGGGGGTGGGGGTGGGGGGGGGGGGGGGGTTGTGGTGGGGGGGTGGGTTGGGGGGGGGGTGTGTGGGTGGTTGGGGGGGGGGGGGGTGTGGGGGTTGGTGGGGTGGTGGTGTGGGGGGGGTGGGGGGTGGGGGGGTTGGTGGGGTTGGGGTGGGGGGGGGGTGGGGGTTGTGGGGTGTGGGGGTGGTGTGGGTGGGGGGTGTGGGGGGTTGGGGGGGTGGGGTGTGGGGGGGTGGGTGGGGTGGGGGGGTGGGGGGGGGGGTGGTGGGGGGGGGGTGGGGGGTGGTGGTGGGGTGGGGGGTGGGGGTGGGGGGGGGGTGGGGGTGGGGTTGGGGGGGGTTGGTGGGGGGTGGGGGGGTGGTTGGGGGGGTGGGGGGGGGGGGGGTGGGTGGGGGGTGGGGGGTGGGGGTGGGGGGGGGGGTGGGGGTGGGGGGGGGGGGGGGTGGGGGGGTGTGGGGGGGGGGTGTGGGTGGTGGGGGGGGGGGGGGGGGGGTTGGTGTGTGGGGGGGGTGGGTGGGGGGGGGGTGGTGGGGTGGGGGGGGTGGGGGGGTGTGGGGGGTGGTGTGTTGGGGTGGGTGGGGGGGGGGGTGGGGGGGGGGGTGGGTGTGGGGGGTGGGGGGGTGGGTGGGGGGGGTTGGGTGGGGGGGGGGGGGGGGGGGGTGGGGGGTGGGGGGTGGGGTGGGGGTGGGGGGGGTGGTGGGTGGGGGTGGGGGGGGGGGGGGGGTGGGGGGGTGGGGGTGGGGTGTGGGGGTGTGTGGGGGGTGGGGGTTGGGGGGGGGGTGGGGGGTGGGGGGGGTTGTGTGGTGGGGGTGGGGGGGTGGGGGGTGGGGGGGGGGGTTGGGGGTGGGGGGGGTGGGGGGGTGGGGGGGGGGGGGGTGGGGGGGGTGGGGGGGGGGGGTGTGGGGGGGGGTGGGGGTGGGGGTGTGGGGGGTGGGTTGGGGGGGGGGGGGGGGGGGGGGTTGGGTGTGGGGGTGTTGGGGGTGGTTGGGGTGGGGGGTTGGGGGGGGGGTGGTTGGGGGGTGGGGGGGGGGGGTGGGGGGTGGGGGGGTTGGGGGGTGGGGGTTGTGGGTGGTGGGGGTGGGTGGGGGGGTGGGGTGGGGGGGTGTGGGGGGGGGGGGTTGGGGTGTGGGTGGGGGTGGGGTGGGGTGGGGGTGGGGGGGTGGTTGGTTGGGGGTTGGGGGGGGTGGGGGGGGGGGGGGTGGGGGTTGGGGGTTGGGGGGGGGTGGGGGGTGGGGGGGGGGGGGTGGGGGGGGGGGGTGGGGGGTGTGGGGGAGGGGGGTGGGGGGGGTGGGTGGTGGGGGGTGTGGGTGGGGGGTGGGGGGGTGTGGGGGGGGTGGGGGGGGGTGGGGGGTGGGGGGGGGGGGGTGGGGTTGGGGGGTGGGGTGGGGGGGGGTGGTGGGGGTTGGGTTGGGGGGTGGGTGAGGGTTGTGGGGGGGTGGGGGGGTGGGGGTGGGGGGGGGGGGTGTGGGGGGGGGGGTGGGGGGGGGGTGTGGGGGGGGGGGTGGGGGGTGTTGGTTGGGGGTGTGGGTGGGGTGGGGGGTGTGTGGGTGTTGGGTGTGTTGGGGGGTTGTGGGGTGGGGGGGGGTTGGGGGGGGGGGTGGGGGGTGTGGGGGGTGGTGTTGGGGGGTGGGTGGGGTGGGGGGTGTGTGGGTGTGGGGGGGGTGGGGTGTGGGGTGGGGGGGGGGTGGGGGGGGGGGGGGGTGGGGGTGGGTTGGGGGTGGGTGGGGGGGGTGGGGGGGGGTGGGGGGGGGTTGGGGGGGTGGGTGGGGGGGGGGGGGTGTTGGGGGGGTGGGGGTGGGTGGGTGGGGGGGGTGTGTGGGGGGGGGGGTGGGGGGTGGGGGGGGGGGGTGTGGGGGGGTGGGGGGGGTTGTTGGGGGGGTGGTGGGGGGGGGGGTGTGTGTGGTGGTTGGGGGGTGGGGGTTGTTGGGGGGGGGGGGGTGTGGGTGGGTGTGGGGGGTGGGGGGGGGGTTGGGGGGGGGTTGGGGGTGGGGGTGTGTGGGGTGGGGGGGGGTGGTGTTGGGGGGGGTGGGTGTGGTGGGGGGGGGGGGGGGGGGGGGGGTGGTGTGGGGTGGGGGGGGGGTGTGTTGGGGGGGGGGGGGGGGGGGGTTGGGGTTGGGGGGGGTGGTGGGGTGGTGGGGGGGGGTGGGGGGGGTGGGGGGGGTGTGGGGGGGGGGGGTGTGGGGGTGGGGGGGGGGGGGTTTGGGGTGGGGGGAGGGGTTTGGGGGGGGGGGGAGGGGGTGGGTTGTGGGGGGGGAGGGGGGGGGGGTGTGGGTGGGTGGGGGGGGGGTGGGGGGGGGGGGTTGGGGGGGTGGTTGTGGGGGGGGGGGGGGGGGGTGGGGGGTGGGGGGGGTGTGGGAGGGGGTGTGGGGGGGGGGGTGGGGGGGGGGGGGTTGTGGGGGGGTGGGGGGGGGGGTGGGGGGGTGGTGGGGGGGAGGGGGGTTGGGGGGTGGGGGGGAGGGGGGTGGGGGTGGGTGGGGTGGGTGGGTTGGGTGGGGGGGGGGGGTGGGGGGGGGGGGGGGTGGTGGGGGGGTTGGGGTGGGGGGTGTGGGGGGGGGGGGGGTGGGGGGGGGGGGGGGTGGGGGTTGGGGGTGGGGGTTGGGGGGGTGTGGTGGGGTGGGGGTTGGTGGGGGGGGGGGGGTGGGGTGGG
>JAIWJD010000299.1:0-12006 GCA_022818045.1 Neotoxoptera formosana | reverse complement strand
AACAACAAAACCCCAAAAAAAAACAAAAAAAAACAAACACAAACCCAAAAAAACAAAACAAAAACAACAACACAACAACACCAACACACAACAACACCAAAACAAATTTTACACAAAACAAAACAAACCCAAAACAAAACACAAAACAAAACACAAACACAAAAAAAACAAAAAAAAAAAAAAAACCACACACAACAAACAAAAATCAACACAACAAAAACCCCAAAAAACACAAAAACAAAAACACAACACACCCACACAAAAACAACTACCCAAAAAAAAACAAAAACACAACACAACAACAACACACACACACAACAACAACACAACAAACAACAACACAACACCACACACAACAAACACACACAACAATCACAACACAAACAAAAACAACAAAAACAAACCACACCAAACAAAACAACACAATCAACAAAACACAAACAAACACATCACAAATCAACACAAACATCACATCACAACACCATCCACAATCAAACCAAAACACAAACACAAACACCAACACACAACCACACAACACACCACATCACAACAACACAAACACACACAACACACACACAACAACAAACAAAAACACAACAAACACAACACAAACACAACAATCACAAACAAACACACACACACACCACCATCACACATCACCAACAACACATCAACAACAATCAACACAAAACACCAAACAAAACACACACACACACAACATCAAAAATCCCAAACACACCAAAACACACACAACAACAACACACAACACACAACAATACAAACCAACACCAAAAACAACACACCACACAAACAAACAACACAACATCACACAACAAACACAAACAAAATCAAACCACAACACACAAACAACACAATCACAAACAAAATCACACCAAACAACACACACAAACACCACAAACAATCAAAAACAAACAACAACAACACACAAAACACAACACAAAACACAAAATCAACAACACAATCACAAAAAAACAAACAACACACACAACACAACAACCAAAATCAACAACACACTCAACACACACAACCAAATCACCAACATCACAAAACAACACACAAACAACACACCAAAACAAACACAACACAACAAAACACAACAAAAACAAACACACACACACACAACAACAACACAAACCCACATCACACACACCACACAACAAACAACACAACAACACAACAACACAAAATCAAAACAAACACAACCCAAACACATCAACAACACAACAATCACAACAACACACACAAAACACAACACAACAACACAACAAACACCAAAACAAACAACACACACACCAAACAACAAAAAACACATCACAAAACCCCCACCAACAAAAATCACACAACAACACACACACACACAAACACAAACACACACAACATCAATCCAAAACACACACAACACCACACAAAAACAAACCAACTCACAACACAAAAACACACCACAACAACAAAACAAACCAACAAAACACACACACAACAAACACCACACAAACACACACACCACAAACACACACACACAAAACAACACAACACAACAACAATCACACAACAAACACAAACCAAACACAAAACACACAAAACAACAACACACACAACACCCAACACAACCACACAACACACACAACACAACATCACAATCAAACACCCCAACACAAACAAAAACACACACACAACACACAAATCCACACCACACACACACACAAAAACAACAACACACATCAACACAACAAAACACACACACACACAAATTCAACAATCACACACAATCCAACAAAACACACAAACACACACATCAAAAACACACCAAACAAACAACACACAACCAACACAAACAAAAACAACAATCACACACACAACCAACACAACACACACATCACACAACAACACAACCAACACACACACCCACCAAAAAACACACACAACAAAACACACAACACAAACAACACAACCACAATCACAACAACACACAAAACCCACACACACAACACACCACACAAAACAATCACAACACAAATCACACACAAACACATCACACAACACACAACCAACAACAACACACCAAACACACAAACACAACACACAACAAAATCACACCAACACACAACACATCACACACACCACACCCAACACACACACACACACACTCAACAACCACACAACACACAAACAACACAAACACACATCACACAAACAACACACACAACACAACACAACAAACACAAATCAAACAACAACACACATCACACACAACCACCAAACACAACATCAACACACACAACCCAAACAACAAAACAATCAACCCACCCAACCAAATCAACAAATCACCAACATCAAACACACTCAAACAAAACCACAAACACAACAAACACAACCACAACACCAACAACACAACACTCAAATCACCCAAACAAACACACAATCCCACAACACCAAACAACAAACCACAACATCACACACACCAAAATCAACCACCATCACACAAACACCCCAACAAACAACCCAAAAAACACAACAACAACATCAACACACCACAACACCAACATGCAAACCAAAACAACACAACATCAGCACAACACCACAAACAACAACATCAACAACACAAAAAAACACAAACACAATCAATAGCAACAATCACACAACACACAACAACAACATCCAAACACCACAAAACAAATCACAACAACACATCATCAACAAACACAAAAACCAAATCCCAAACAAACAAACAAACAACAAAAACCCAACAAAACCCAAAAAAACAAATCACAACACAAATAACACAAAAACAAAACACACAAAAAACAAACAACACACCACAACAAAACAACCAAACCCAAAACAACCACACCCCCACCAAACACAACACCCAACAACAACAATCAACCACAAAAAAACAAAACACAAAAAACAAAACAAAAAACAAAAAAAACAAAACAAAAACACTAACAAAAAATCCAACACAACCCAAAACAAAAAACACCAAACCAAAAAACAACAAAAAACACACAACCCCTCAAAACCAAACACACCAAACCAAACAACACAAAAAACAAAACAACCCAAACCCCACCAACAACAACAAAATCAAAAACAACAACCCCCAACAACAAAACCACAAAATCACACACCAACACAAACAAACAACAACAACCAACAAACAACACAAAACACCAAGCCCCAGACCACCCCCAGCCCCCCCCCCCCCACCAGACCCCAGCACCCCCAGCCTCCCCCCGCACACCCCAGCACCACCAGCCAGCCACACACCTCCCCACCTGATTCCCCCCACACAACCACCCCCCCCCATCACAGCACACCCCAGCAGCACACCCAACCACAGCACCCCAGAACCCCAGCCCCCAGCCCCCCCACTCCCTCGCACCAGACCAGCACACACCATCCCCTGGCAGACCCCAACCCCACTCCAAGCCCACCCAAAACCACCCCAACCAACACCCCCCCCCCCACAACCCCAGCCCCCCACCGCCTCCACCACCCCCCCTGAAACCCAACCCCCAACACCCAGCACAGCCAACTCAGCCCCAATGCTCCAGCACCACCAGCCCCAGACCCCCCACAACCACCACCCCAGCCCCAGCACCCTCACCCCACCCAGATACTCACCAACGACAGACCCAACAGACCCCACCCTCCCACACCCCCCCCACCAGACCCAGACCAGCCCCAGACCAAGCCCCCACACATACACACAGACAGCCCCAACAGGCCTCAGCCCCCCACCCACCCATCCAGCCCCACCACCACGCCAGACCAATGACACCCCCTCGCAGACAGCAACCCCCCCACCCCCCAGCCACACACTCAACCCCCTGACCCAACCCTACACCCCCACCACCACCCAGCACACTAGAACCCCAGCCTCACCAGAACCAGAAACCCAACAGACCCCCCCCACCCCCAGCAACACACAGCCCCACACACCCCCCCCTGCCCCCCCCACCCACCCCCAGCCAGCCACCCACCCCCCTCCACACCCCCACACAGCCCCCAGCCCACCCAGCCCCCACAACCACACCCCACCACACCACCCCCAGACCCCACATGCAGCCACCCAACCACAGCACCTCATCCACACTCCGCACAACCCCACCACCCCACAGCCCCCCAAGCCCCCCCACGCCATACCCAGAATCCACAGCAGCCCCCTCCCCCACAACCATCCCCCCCCCACCCTCACTTACCAGCCACACAGACCCTACTATCACCATCACAGATAGGCCAACCCCAGCCCCCACTCCCCCTCCCCACCTCCCCCTCAACACCCCAAGCTCCAGCAACAGCCCCCAGAGCACCACCATCCCACCCATGCCCCCCACAGCCACCCTCCACCCCCCCATCATACACCAGACCCCCCCCAGCAACCCCCCCCCAGCCCCCCCCCCCCACCCAGCCCCACCAGGCCAATGCCACACCTCCCACCCCCACCACCCCCCCCCCCCCACAGCCCACCCCACCACCCAACCACCCCACCCCCACAAGCCCCCCCACACCACCCATCACAGCACACCACCTAAACACACCAACCACACACCACAGAAAACACGCCCCAGCAGTAACCCCCCCCCACCCCACCCCACCCTCCCCCCACACCACAGCCCTACCCTCCCCCACGCCCCCGCCCCCCCCCCCACTCCCAACCACCACCCAGACCACCACCCCAGCCTCCAGCACACCCCCCACAGCCCACCCCACCCCCCCACCCCCAGCCCCCCCCCTACACCCCCCAACCCACTACCATCCCCCCAAGCCCAGCACACCTACCCCATACCCCACTCCCCACCACCTGCCAGCCCAGACGAACCCATCCACGCCCCAGACAGCACACACACCCCCCCCCCACCCATCAGTCCACACCCATCAGCACACCACACAACCACCATACCCTAATCCTCAGCAGCCCCACGCACAGCCCACCAACACACCTCCTCCCACCAGCATCCACCACCCCACATCCACTCCCCCCACTCAACAAGACACCACCCACCACCCCCACAACCAACCCACCCACCCCCACCCCTGACACATCCCCCCAGACGCAGCCACCCCCCACACCCCCAACACAGCCACCCCACCCCCAACCCATTCCAGACCCACCCAACCAGCACACCACCACACCACTACAGAGCCCCAGGCCCCCAAGCCCCCCCCCAGACAGCTCCCCACCCATACATAGCCAGCACCCCACCACCCCCCACCCCACCAACCCCCCCACCAGCAAGAAACCCCCCACCCCCCCCCCACCCCCCAGCCCCCCCCCCCCCCACCCCATCGCAGCCCAAGTCCCCCCACAACCATACAGCACAGCCTCACTCATCAGCACCCACAGCACTCCCCACACCCCACCAACACCCCCCCACCCCCAGCCTACCTACCACCCACAGCCCACACCCAAAGCTCCCCACCTACCCTACAACCCAGCAGCACCCCACGCCACCAGCAGCAGCGCCCCCAGACACCCCACCATCCCCCACACTATCCACCACCCTAGACCCACCCACACCCCCCCCATACTAACACAGCACCAGCCACCAAGCCCCACCTCACAGCCCCCCAAGCCCCTCTGCAGACACCCCAGCACCCCACAGCCCACCCAGACCCCACCCAACACTACCCACACCTCACGACACACTAGCACAGCCCCCCCCCCAGTCCCGCACCCCCACCCACCCACCACACACCAGACCACACCAGACACCACAGTCACCACACTGGCCCACTACACCCCCACCCCCCCCCTCCCCCAGCCCCCCACACACTGCACCCACCCCCCCACCCAGACACCAAAGCCCCAACCTCCACCCTCCACCCACCCCCATGCCCCCCCCCCCCCCCAAACACACAGCCACACAACTGACCAGCCCCCAACCCCCCACAGACACACACCCAGCCCCTCAAACACACCAGACCACCCATCCCAACAAACCCAGCCACCCCCCCCCAGGCCCACAGACACCACAGCACCCCACCCACACCCCACACTACCCCTGCCCCAACCCCCCAACCACACACCCTCCCACCACCCCCTCCCCACCCAGTCCACACAGAACCCCCCACAGCCACACCCCAGCCCCTACACCCCCCCACTAGAAAACAAAATACCCCCAACCCACACCCCCGCAGACTGCCCTCCCCAAGCCACCAGCACCCACTCCACCCAACCACCCCCCCACCTCGCCAGCCAACCACACCCCCAGTCACCCAGCAGCCCCCCACCCACCCCACCACCACCAGCACCTCGCACACCAGCCACACCCAGACCCCCCCCACAGCACCCCCAGCCCAGGCCTGCCCCCCACCCATCCAGCCCCACACCACACCCCCACTACCACACCCAAGCCACCCCCTCCAACCCCCCACCCCCAACCCTCCTCGACACACCAGACCCCCCCCCCCAGCCTCACCCCCCCCACCACACAGACCCCAGCCAAGCCCCACAGCACCCCACCAGCATGCAACGCACCCCCCCCGACGCCCCCCCCCCCCCCCCCCCCCCCCCCCCCCAAAACCAACCCACCACACATCACAGCAGCCCCAGACAGCCCCACCACCAGCCAGCCACCCCGGCCTTAAATCCAGCACCCCCAGCACACCCCCTCTCACAACCCACAACCCCCCCCCAACCACAGCCACACCACTCAGCCCCAGAACAATCACTCAACACACCCCTCCCCCCACCACCCCACAAGCCAGCACGAGCCCCCACGCACACACAACCCCCAGCCACCCTGCCCCCCAGCACTCAGCCCCCAGACACATCCACAGAACCCACAGAGCACTCCACCAACCCCACCCACCACCCATCCCCCAATCCCCCCAGCAGACACCCCCCCACCCCCACAGCCCAACCTGCCCCTCCTTCAGACAGCCCCACCCACCAAAACACCACACACCACCCCCACAAGCCACCACCCCCCCACCAGGCCCACCAGACCCCTCAGACCACCCCACACCCACAAACCCCACTCCCACACCCCCAACCTCCAGCCACTTCAGACCCCCACCCCAACAATGCCCACACCCCCCCCCCCCCACCCCCACCACACACCCCAGCTCCAGACCAACATCAACCCCCCCCACCCCCCAGCAGCCCACCCCTGCCCACACCACCATCATCTCACAAAGACCAACACCCAGCCACCTCCCCAGCCCACCCCCACGACACAGCCCCCCACCCACAGACAAAACACCACCCCAGTCCCCACACCCCCCACCAGACTGTCACACACACACCCACCGCCTACACCCAGCACACCTCCCACTCCCCCCCACCACAGACCCACCACCACCCCCCCTTCCAGCCAGCCACCCGCCCCCCCAAGACACACCACCACCCAACCCCCCTACACCCAGCAGCAGACCCCAAACCAGCACAAGAACCACCCCCACACACCACCTCCACACCAGCCAGCCCCCACCCACCTAGCACCAGCACCCTCCCACCTCCCCACAACACCAGCCTCAAACCACTCCCACCCCAGCAGCACCCCCCCTCAAACACCACCCAGAGCCCCGTCCCCACCCCCACCCCGCACACCCATGACAGCCCCCATCACCCCAACCCCCCCCTCCCAGAACCAATCAACAACCCAGCACCACCCCCCCCCCCCCCCCCCCCCCCCCCCCCCCCCCCCCCCCCACCCCCCCCCCCCCCCCCCCCCCCCCCCCCCCCCCCCCCCCCCCCCCCCCCCCCCCCCCCCCCCCCCCCCCCCCCACCCCCCCCCCCCCCCCCCCCCCACCCCCCCCCCCCCCCCCCCCCCCCCCCCCCCCCCCCCCCCCCCCCCCCCCCCCCCCCCCCCCCCCCTACCCCCACACACACCCCCCCCCACCAGCAAGCCCCCCAACAGATCCCCCCACCAGCCACACACACCCCCACCCCCCAGCTACACCCCCCCCCCCAAAGCCCCTCCCAACCCAGCCCCACCACCACCAGACCACCCCTACACCACCACAACAACCCACTAGCCCCAGCCTCACCATGACAAGAACACACCCATCCCCGCCACCAACCAGCCCAGCCAGCTCCTCCCACAGCCCAACCACCCCACATACCACCCCACCCCAACCCCCACTCCCCAGCCCAAAACCCCCCCGCCACCCCCCCCCCACAGCCCACACCCCCACACCCCCCCACCACCCCACCCCCACCACCCCCCCCAGCACCCACACTAGCCCCCACCCCACCAACCCATTGACCACCAGCCCCCCCACAACAATCAAACTCAGCCTCACCCCCAAGCCACCCAAAACACCACACAGCTCCAACCCGACCACTCACCAGACCCACCCCCCCAACCCCTGCAGCAACCCCAGACAAGCCCACACCCCAACCCCACAGCATCACCAACCACCAATCAACCCCACCACCCCACCCACCCACAGCCACCACCCCGCCACCTCGACACAGCCCCACGCCCCACCCCACCCCAAGACCCTCCACCCCCAACCCACACCCCCCCCCCCCAACAAAGCCATACCACCACAGCGACTCCCCCATCCACAGAACCCCCCCCTCAGCAAACTCAAGACCCCCCTCCCCACCACCCACCATGCACCACTGCCATCACCCCTGCACACCACACCCACCACCTCAGCCCCCCACCGCACCCCCTCCCCCCACACACACCCCCACCACCCAGCCACAAGAAATAACACCCACCCTCTGCCATCGAACCCCACCCCCCCGCCCAGAACCCACTCCCCCACCACCACAGCAACAGAACCCCACCCCAGAACCCCAGCCCAAGACTGCACCCAAGCCCCCACCCACCCCACACCACCCACCCCCAGCACACCCCACCAGTCCCCAGCCCCACCTAGACTCCACACCCCCACACCACACACCACCCCAGCACGCCCAGTCCCCCACCCCCCAGCAAAACCAGCCAGAACACCCAGCCTCAATACCACCCCCCACCCCTCCCAGACCCCCCCAACACCACACACTCACCACCCTCAGCCACACCCACGCACCACCACTCCCAGCAGACACCCACACGCCATCAGCCCCACCACTCCACCACCCACCTCCACCCCCCAGCTAACAACACCACCACCCCCTCCAGCACACACCCCCACCCCCCCCACCCACACCAACCCACACAACGCCCCCCCCCACCTCCACCCCCCCACCCCCCAGCCAAGACCCAACCCAGCAACCAGACATCCCACCCCACAGCAACATCCCACACCCAGCCACCATCAGCAGCGAGAGCACCAGAACACCAGCCCCCTCAGAGACCCCAGCCCCAGGCAGCCCCAGACCTATCCACAGCCACACAGAACACACCTCCAGTCCAAGCCCCCCCAGCCCGCCCACCAGCACATCCCCCCCCCACCACTATCCACACCCAGAACCACCCCCCCACACACCCCCCATCATCCCCCCCCCAGCCCACACACACCCCCCCCCAGCCAAACCCCCACCCCCCCCCACTTACCCCCTGCACAGCCCCCACCAGAGCCCCAGGCCCACACAGCCCCCACACCCCCACAGACACACCCCCCCAAGAGCAGACCAAAGCACCCCTCCCACCTATAGCCCTCAGCCTACCCAGTCCCACAACCCACCCCCCCACACTACAGCCCCACCACACACCCCACCCCCAGCAGCCTCCCATCCACCCCGCTGCCCACATCCCCCACTCAGCCACATGCAGAACATCCCCACACACCCAGTACACCACACAGCCCCAGCACAGTCACCCCCCCACCCCACAGCCCCCTTCACCCCACCCCCCCCCCCCCCCTGATCAGAACCCAGCAGCACCACCACCCCCTCAGCCCCACCCCCACACTCACACAGCCCCACACAGCCCTGCCACTCACAGCCCACCCCCCAGCCACTCCCCCCAGACTGACCCCCCTCCAGCCCAGCACGACCCACCACACCCCCACAGCCACCCCCACCCCCATCCCACAATCAAGAACCAGCACCCAGGGGCCCACAGGACTACAGTCCCACACCCACCTGCCCCACAGACCCAGACACCTGTCACTGCGCCAGCCCCAGCCACACCTCCCAGCCATCCCCACCCCATCCCCCCCCAGCCCCACCACCCCACAGCAGCACCCACAGCCCTCCACCAAGCCCAGCCCCCCCACACACCACCAGCACCCCCACCAACTCCCCACAGCCAAACCCACATCCACCCTGCCAACCCCCCAGCCCACCCCAGTGCCCACCCCACCCCCTCCCGCCACACCCCCACCCCACACTCAGCCTACAGCCCCCCAACCACGCCCAAACCCCCACCAGCACGCCCCCCAGACTCCAGCCCACCACCCAGCAGCTCAGCCCACCTCCCCCCCAGCCCAGACCCACTCGCACATGACCCCACCACCCACCCCAGCCCCGACCCCAACCCCCCCAGCCCCCCACCCACAGAACGACCACCCCCACCCCCCCCCCACCAGACTGCGACACCAACAAGCCCAGAACCCCCACCCAGCCCCACATCAGCAGCCCCATGCCAGCCCCCAGACAGCCCCCCCCAGCACACATACCACTGCCCTAGCACCCCCCCACACACCCCCCCACAGCTCCGCCACCCACCCACACCCCCCCACTCACCACACACAGACAGATCCAACACAAGCACAAACATCACACATCACACACAGCACAACACACAGCACACAACACACACACAACATTCACAACACAACACAGTCAGAACAACAGGAGCACCACCACACACCACAACACAGCACACAGAACCACAGCACAGCACAGCACACCACAGCTCAGCACACAACAACACCAATCACACACACAGCACACACAGGTCCACAACAAACACACACAACAAAGCAAAACACCAGCACACAAAATCCAACCACAAGACACACAAACACCGAGTCAAAAAACACACAGCGATCACACCAACACACACACAGCCACAACACACACCACAACGCGAGCAGTCACACAACCCACAACAACACACCGCAACAGCACACATGCACATCAGCCAGCACACACAACACACAACGCATCACAGACAACAAAAACACACACTCCACAAGCAGCAAGACCACCACATCAGGACACAACGACATACACCACACACAACACACAACCAGGCCACGCACAGAGCAGGAGCAGAACACACACCGAGTCACAAAAGCAGCATCAATCAGCAACACACACAGCCGACACAGGACACACAAACAGATAGCACACACAAGCACACACACCGAGCACCCAAGAAACACAGCAACCACACACACAATCCCTCAGCACCCATACCAGCCACATAGCACACGACCACACAGACGCACGAACATCACCACAAACCACCACACAAGGCACCAAAACAGGACCGACACGCACACAGCAACACAAAGCAACACAACACAACCAACAGCAAGAACACCATCAGCACACAGCAAACACATAGCACGCACAACGGCACACAAGCCACACAGCAACAACAAAAACCAGCAAAGACAACGCCAGTCAAGATCAAACACGCGCAACAAAACATGCCACCCACAACCACAGCAGGAATCAGCACACGACCAGCACAACACGCACGACAACACACAGCGAACACACCCAGCCAGCACACAAACCACACAGGCACAACCAACACGACACAGCAGCACACATCACCAGCAACAACAACGACACAGCAAACACACACATGTCAGCAAAACAACACAACACGAACACCAACACAACGCAGACAACAGCACGAACAAGCAAACAGCAACAGCAACACAATACACACATCAGCGCAACACACACACAGAACACACAGAAACACACAACAGACAGCAAACACGACCACCCCAAGCAAGACAGTCGACCATCAAACAACACCAGGCCACACAACAACAACAGACCACAACAGAGACACACACAGCAAGCACCGGACACCAACCAACAGACCACAACACCGAACACACAGCCACAGCAGCACAACAGCCAGACACCACGAACACACGGGGGGGGGCCCCCCG
>JAIWJD010000298.1:192-12100 GCA_022818045.1 Neotoxoptera formosana | reverse complement strand
GAAGGGGCCATCTTTGGTACCGGGAACGCTTCTTCAAATGTGGTGAAACAGCCCTAAACGGAACGAGCCTAAGGACTCGTTTGTTTGGGGCCCCCGTGTCTGATAAAGTTTTAATCCTTGTTGTTTTTGCGCATGTTGGGCAAAACACGCCTGCCCCATCGGGTCCGCCATAGGTTGCCCCACACAGCCGCTCAAGTCGATGGCCTGAAGGATGAACCATCTACCGACGTATAAAACGAATAAACGAGAGAGTTTATTAAATGTGGCTAACCATCAAGGTTCCCAGAAGAAGCGTAATCCTGACTAACGAAAAGGCACGTCTGCGTAACGTAGCTGTCCGTTCCGAGGCTTATTTAACCGTAATCCGCAACGTCAACGAGGCAGTAGCCGCCGGTGACAAGGGATAAGGGCAACCGAGTGCATTGCGCCTGTCTAGGCAAGGAAGCTCGACAATGGCCTGTAAGAAAGGGTGTTCTGCACAAGAACAACGCTGCAAAACCGCAAGTCGGCAATTGTGCCGAAGAAGGTAGCGCCCTCTAAGCCAGCTTAGACTTCATCATCTCCCCCGCATCCATTGTGTGAGGGGGTTGCGGGGGTTTTGTGTTTGTCCAGGCGGCAGTGGTACAGGGAATGACCGTTTTGAATCGGCCCCAGGCTAAGTTCGAGAAACGAAGCTCATCCAATGCTCAATGCCGGATACTGCTGCCCCGTGCTTGAAATCCACGTGTGGGCTGAGCGCTTGATCGATGTACCGAGGCCGCTGCCGCCCGCCGAACTGCCAATTTGAACGGAATAGCCGGAGCCAGCCCTTGCCACGAGCCCTGCGGTGCAGAACACGTTAGGCAGGGCTCCGGCCCAGATCCCGGAACTTCTGCTTTATAAAGCGATCAGCCGTTAGTAGCGAGTTTGTGAAGCCAGTATTAGCGATGCGAGTGCCTATGTGGTTGACTGCTGGCAGTGCGTCGGGGAGTTGATTTGCGCTGAGCGTAGTAGAGACCACACAATCGCCGGCCTTTGTGGTGGCGAGCAGTCGGGAGCGGATCGTGTCCCGATTTCCCAATGTCCATCAGTGCAGTTGCCAACGGAGAAGGAAACGAAGTTCTGCCACGTGGAGGAGCGAACAACTTTTGAGGACCAGTTCGTCGGCGTTGCCCGGGGAATGGTGTATTCCAGCAACCGGCCGTCCGAGGCGTTTGGACAGGAAAATATCCCGCTTGGGTCGCCGATGGACAGGTCTTGGTCATCCAGTAAAGCTGAATCCCTTCAACGGCCACCAGCCGCGAGGGGGAAACGTGGACCCTGCCGAACATGTTAGCTGTTCCGTTTGCGTGCGACTGCGTGTAACCGGTAGAGACGCACACCTGAATCGGTGGAAGGCGTAGGTGTAGGTGACTCGCGGGTGGCAGAGGTTCCCCCCCCGTACTTGTCGGACCCGAACAACGTCGGTCATGGTGGCGGATTCCAGCCCACGTGGTTTATTGACTTACAGGTTGATTCATAGCCGTCCCACCACATAGAGATGGTGCCGTTCGGGATTGGTCGCATACAAACAGGGGAATCATAGCCCATTTTTCTCGACAAGGAGCGTCTTTCCCGAGTTTTGAATTCCCAAGATTCGTGTTGTGGACTGGAATTCAGATTAAACGGAAGGAGGCGTCCACGCCTGGACCACCTTCATGATTCGAAAGCCTGGCCAGTAGCGTATTTGCACATCCCCCTGAGAAGGGCCGGGGAACTCTGGATCCCCGCGCTTCATGGTCTGAGCGTTGCAGTCAGTTCCCCGCCGGGCCTTCGGTGAGGCCTCTAGGGCCGAGGCGGGGGCGGACAGGGTTGCGGCCCATGCAAGAGCTGACAAGGCTCCAGCGGCGATTTGTGCAAGTGGATCGTCGATTAAGTCATGCTGTTAGTATAAACGGCGCTGCAGGAAACTGCGGGAACTTCAGCATTGACTTTTTTATGCAACGACTAGAAGAGTTGCGTGGGTGGGTCCAAGGTTTGCTGGCGCACTACGCCAGCGCTCTCCAGGCATCGCACAGGGGCATTGTTCTATCTTTTTGGTGGCTTTTTCGGAATATGAAACAGGATGTGCATGCTCCAGGGCGTACATGGCGTATCGGCTTCCGCCCTTGACCATCCTGGTCCGGAGTTCGGCCGATTTCCTCCAATGCACAGGGCCAGGTCGCTGCGTTATCCAGCCGGCGAGCTTGTTTGCTGCGGCTTGCGTGAACTAGCCACGTGGGCCATACCCCAGCTCGGAGGCCAGCGTCGCAGCTTGCACATTCACACTAACCCGAGAACCATGTGCGACTCTGGCTGCACTTTACATTGCCAGGGTCGCCACAAATGGGAATCTGATCCGTATCCGGTACCCAGGTTGAGATGCCTCGTACGTTCGCAGGCGCGGCCTGTTGCATTTGCCGGAATGTGCGGCAATCAGCGACTATTAAAAAGCCGTCCGCCTCGAACGCGTGCCGCCCGTAGTAGCGATCAACTCATGTCCTGGACAATCGTGGCCTGTGGTGTCCTGAATGTAGCTGCGAGCGAGCGTCGAGCCAAGCTCCGGCCCAAAGAGTTATTTCCCTACCGCAGCGACGAGGCTTTCACCGCGTCGTTCGTGATTCCGGGCGCTTCGCTGCCTTCTCATTTCGGCCTGGACGAAGTCTAATCTTCTTCCGCGTCCTTTTTTCACCGGTTGGCAAAATTTCACGATTCAATTTCGGCCAGCCGCTTTAATAAAATCGCATCAAATGAGCTTCTTGCCACGGAGTAACACCCGATGTAATGCATGATTACAAGACATTTTCGGGCGCTTGGTCCTTGAGATAACTGGTGTGCATCTTTCAGGAGAGTACTTCGTTTCATCTGGGGCGAGCTCGTGAAACTTCCACCAGGTTTGGCGCTGAGAACAACGAGATGAACTGGTAGCCAGTCAAAAAGCCTCCACTCCCGCCGAGCTCATATTTGGATGCGTCGGACCCGTGTGACCTCGATATCCTCACGCTGGGAGGCTTGCGAACGGAAGCATGCTCGAAAGCTCGGGACGCCAGGTAAGCTTCTGAACCGGTGAGCATAAATCAAGCGGTTTGCGGTGTTGAGTTCTCGGCCATGAGATCCCTGGGAATTGGCTTGGGCGCGTGCCATCGAGCTCCTTAGTGCTTCGGTCGATATATCGATCCTACCGAACTGGCGAACCCATGGCAGTACTCAGAACCCCTTGCTCGGTAAATGTGAGAAGCACCGTACCTGACTGGTCAGTCCTGAAGACTCGGGCTCCAACCTCTTGAGCGGCCCGTAGGGTTTCCGGATGCGGATGGCCATAGGAATTGTCCTTGCCCGCAGAAACCAAGAGCACCTGGGGCGATATGGATTTGATGATCTGAGTTCCGCCATTTTCGGGGCTCCAGTGAATTGCGAGGCCTTTGAGAATCGCCGGCAGGGCGTCAGCGGGGATTTTATCGCAACAGGCGCTGCCCTCGCCTCGGTCTACATGTCCTCCGGGAGCGGGAAAAATATGTCCGATGTTCCCCATTGTTGCGTAATGGTAACGTAAAACGGATCACGAGCGACGTAGTCCATTGGGTTCCGCGCTCACTGGCCGCCACGGTCCTCACCGGACCGATCAACGTGGATAGTCCACGGTTTCCGAAGTCCTGGCCACCTCCCTGTCATCTCGACCACTTGGGCCCCGGCCAACCGGTCGAATTTCGAAACCGGCCGAAACCCAAGCCCGCATGGCCAATTTTTGATTTCCCGACTCCTCCCCCCCCACGGCTTCGATTCCTCCCCCCAAAATGGTCGGCGTGTGAATGGAGTAACAAAAGATGGCATAGGGTCAGCGCGGTGATAATCCCCAGACCGTGCGCGCATAGGGCACTTGGACTGAACGTTTCCGTCCGGAGGACCCTGCATCTATCCAGCCATCCCTGGGTTCACCCCCAACATTGATAACGACGGCGCGTCGCCTTGGCGCGACATCGCCACATGGCGCATATTCCAGTTTTTTTTTGCTGCCAACCGGCGCGGCGAAAAAACCATCGTGGCCTGGCAGCACGATCAATCGCCAGCGGCAAAGACGAGGACAGCACCGAGAAAGCCTAATGAAACCTGTCGCATGCAGGCACGCGAACATGTTCTGTCCCTCGCGCCCGCGCGAACAAGAAGGAATTGCAAAGCACGGCATCCAGCCCATGATGGGCCAGGGACGATTCAAAAGGCGCCAGCAGGCCACCGGCCGTGGCCGCCGCACAGGCAGGCCATCGGAAAACTGTTGCGCCGAAGCGGGCCAAGTGAGCTTCGGCAGGGAGCCCCGGGATCCACATCAGGGTCATGGGCCACACGGAACGGCTGATGGGGTGCAAAGGCAAGCAAACACGGCATCCACCGACCGCCGTAATCAACGGGAGCAATTGGAGCAACCAGCAGATTGCAGGCAAGGAATAGAGGCTGAAATTGCTGTTCAACGCAATAACCACCGGCAGGCATGGTAAATTGTTGCCTGCGCCAGCAAATAGCAGGCCAGTTTCAACAGCCATCCACGAAGGCAGGAATTGCCCAAAAATTTCTCGGTGATCGCCGGTGTCAGCATGAAGATGCCAAGGGAGGGCCATGACGCGAAAGGAGCAAAAGCCTGGTTCGGCTCCCAGCCACGGATCAATCATGGCATCAAGAATGGTCTGCGCTCAAATTACAGGAATCCCCAACGAGGCCTGGCCCCGGCCTGGCCGAGCCATACGAGAGGATCTGGCCAATGCTGGCCCATCAAGCTTTGCCGCTCTAGGACTCTGGGTATCCCGGGTCCCGACGAAAACCATGTTGAAAAGCCACACTGCGCCAATCATGCAAACAACGGTGCGCTTAGCGCCCTGGGAATCTGGAAAAGCCTAAGCAACGGGCCAGGGCGATTGCGGCCAGCAATGCAGATATTTGATCCGCTGACCGCTTGAGATTGTGGCTTCAGGCCGCTGGTCTTCATCGCAGTCATACAATGCCTCGTCCTGGCACTTTCCCGATCGCCATAGAGCATGCCCGGCAGCAGGTCCCGGGCGTAGCCTCCGTCAAATGGTTCATGGGCCGATGCGAAAAGACCGCTGGCTTTCAAATGAACGTGTCAGCAATTCTTCGGTTCGGCCCTCCGGAAAGCACATCGGTGTCGCTGGCCGCCTCGCGCCCACCTGTTGAAGGAATCCGGGTCAATCCGCCGGGTCAATAGTGCCTGACAATCGCTCTCGAAGGAAGCGGCAAAGAACCGGCAAGCGGGTACGGCACGCTCAAGATACAAACCGTCTGTAATTTATCGCAAAAAACCTTGGGGGGGCAACCCACGCAATCATCCTGCCAGTAGCGCTCGTAATTGTTGCCTTGCCCTTGCGCACATCCCATCCGTGCCAGGGGCGCCCCGGCCCTGCTCAATAACTGAGCACGGCGCGGAGCTGATGCTCCTGGTCCTCGGGGAGAACGCATTCGGTCCCGGGTCAAGCCCAGCGAGGCCGACCAGCCAGCAGGGCCCCCAAGCATGGAAAACTGATGGGGCCGGTGAACCACGGTGCGGCCTGTGCGCCGTCAATGGTGTTCCCCCGGAGCAACAGGGTCAGTCAGCATTTGCCAGCAGGCCAATGAAGCACCCAGTGCAGCAACCCAGGCATGGTGAAGTAGGCAGCGATCCAGGCCCCTGGCGAGCAGCCACAGGCCGCGCAAAGTTCGTGTTGTCATGGGACCGGACCAATCGGCGTAGTTTTTTTCCAGCATGGCCGGGCCGACCCGGACGAACAACGCGATCTAGTTCCGCTGAGACCGAGGTCGAATGGTCCCGTTTCTCGGTCCGTGAAGTCGATGATCCGCTTCGGCCAAAGGCAGGGGGCCATGCCCGGTGGAGCTCCTGCAGCGTTTTGCGCGTCGGCCAGTTGCTGATCGAGATTTTCGGCCGCCTCGGTGGGCGCCGGGGCGTTCTCCGGGCCCTGTGGCAGCGCTGCTGGCCGCCGGCAGGATCACTTGCTGGCCATCTACGAGCTTGGCAGCCTAGATTGACCATCTCGGGTGGGCATCCTTTGGCCAGGCCGCCAGCCTTTTTCACCGCGTCGGTGATGCGTCGAGCCTTTTCTGGCAGGGTCAAGACGCCGGGCTTCTTGACCGCTCCCACAACATTGTCCACGGTCACCTGCGGGTCCGGGCCTGGTGGCGCCCGGGCTGGACGGGCCTTCCCTGGCCGGGGCGCAGGTGCTTCGAGGGCCCGTGTTCCAAGTGGAATCGCCGCCAATTGCTCGCTGGCCGGCGGAGGAGCCAAAAGTATCGAGATGGCCGATCCAGCCGAGCACGATCAGGACCAGGGCAAGCACCGCCACTGTGCGCGAGATTGTCAAAAACCTGACGCGAACCTGGGTGCGTGGGCCGTCGTAACTTGCTGAAAAAATCGTGGTCGTGCCCATGCGCCCACAGTATGGATCATGGTCCCGCAGGCTTCCAGGCTATCATTGTACTGGCTGTGGATCCAGCGGGCGCCACGGATAACCGCGATAGAACACCCATGCCGGTGTGGGCGGCCAGCAACCGCGGGTCAGCGATTCGATCACCACCGGCTGGCTGCTGAGGGGGCCAGCTCCGTGGCAATTTCGGTCTCGCGAGTTCTAAACGGCGCCAAAGTGGAGCAATGACGCCCAGGCGCACCGGGCCCTTGGCTGCCCCGTGCATCGCGCTAGCGCAAGGGCCTAAACGGAGCCGGGGCCTGGGCTCGGGCCGAAGGAGCGGGGGGCATTTCTTCCCCAAGCGCGCAAGGATGGCGCCCCTGGTCGATGGTCCAAGATCGGCTTCACGTTCAAGAGGCTGCCCAGCAACCGAGGAGAGCGCGCTGATCCGGGCCGCCGCGGCGGGCAGCTGCTCCAGGGAAGGCAACGCAAGTACACGTAGCTGGCGGTGAACATCCGGTCGATTCTGCTCGAGCAATTTCCCACCGGCGGCCCCGGCATCCCTGGCATCGAATGCACGTTCGCGCACGGGCAAATCCCAGCGGCAAAGCCACCGTGCCGGGTAATCGAGGCCACCGTGACCATGGTGGCCGAAATCGGCGTCAGCCAGCCGGCGGGCCTCCTCGCGGTGCCACGACAGGGCCCCCGAGATGTGGAGGGAGATGACGTGAATCGCCGTCCCGAATCAAGCAGCTGCGGGTAGACGCGCGCTGAATTCGCCCCGGTGCCGGGTCGCGAGGTTCTTCACCGCCTTGCCCCATGGCCCAGCCCCATCATCAGCGCCTGGGTAGCCGATCCCTGCACGTAGTGGGGGGAGGTGTTATCCACGATAAATCGGGATGTCGACCTCCACCTAAGCCGGGGCCGTCGCGGATAAGCTGCGGGATAGTCAGTAGGCCGAGTCCGGTGGACCACCCCGATGCGGGGACTCGAAAGCCCGCGCGGGGGCCAGCCACTTGGGTCAGGTCCAGCCTCGCGCTGCGAGCTTTTCTGATCTACGTCTTCGTCCATGAGTCCGAGCTTACGGGGCCGGAAACCAGACGTTCAATCCAGACTTCGGCGCACGCTACGATCACCTATCAGACGGCGCCTTGCCCCCCTCGAGCATCCGATCAATCACCCGCTTTCATGGGCCAGTGCCTGCTCCGCGCAGGCTCTGTCCTCGGTGATTGTCCACCGGGGACCCTCCAGGTCGGGCACGGACCATGCCCTTGATCTGAAACACCACGGCGGTGGACGGTGTCATCCCACCATCAGTCGTATTCGTCAAACTTCTGGCCAGGTGCTGGTGAACCACGGAAAGGCGTCGTAGCCCAAAATCTTTCCCACCATGTCCTCCGCGGTGTAACGGGTCGAACATGCTCAGCAGCTAGGGCGACGACTGGTGGCCCGGCTTCGCGCACTGGCCGGGTTCGACGCGCCAGCGCCTGGAGTCGATGGTCATTGCGTTGGCGTTGTAACCAGCCTCCATGGCCTGTCGATGACTCACGTTTGAACTTGCCTGAATCGAGCAGCTGCGCGGATTCGGTTGCACGGCGAGTGCTGTGGGTTACCTGGCGCAGTCGCCCTTGTCCGCCTGGGCCGCGTAGTCCGACGCCTGCTTCGCTGGCCACTGTCCTGGGCGATGCGCCAGGCTGCGGGCCAGGGAACTTTCTAGCGATCCCGATGGGTGAGACATCGGCCCAGTCCACGACGTCCCCTCCGCGGGGGAGGCGAAAGACACCATGGTCCAGGGCGCAACACGCGTCCACGCCGAACTTGTCTCAGCTGCTCGCCCAGAACCACGCCCGTTGCCCATCGACTTGGCTCATCGCCTTGCCTGCCGTTCAGGACCCTGTCCCTGGTTCAGCAGGGCGGAAGAAATGGCTACGGTCGCGTCGATCAGGCCCAGGTCGTGGAAACCCTTGGTGAAGAAGCGCGAGTAGGGCAGGTGCAAGATGGCGTGCTCGACGCCGCCGACGTACTGGCCTACCGGCATCCAGTCGCGCACGGCCTTCGGATCGAAAGGCCCCTGCGTGTAATCCGGGGAGACGAAGCGCAGGAAGTACCACGAGGAGTCCACGAAGGCGAGGTGTCCATGGGTGGTCGGTGTGTCGCGCATGGCGGCGCCGGCCGCACTTCGGGACAGGAGTACGTTGCACCATTTCCTCGGCAGCTGCCACGGGGGACGTGCCCTTCGGGGACAGCTGCTCGCCGCGCAGGTTGTCCGGCAGGCGCACCGGCAGCTGGTCATCGGGAACCGGGACCTCGCCGCAATCGGCGCAGTGGATGATCGGGATCGGGGTGCCCCAGAAGCGCTGGCGGCTCAGCAGCCAGTCGCGCAGGCGGAAGTTGATGGTGTGCTTGCCGGTGCCGGCAGCTTCCACGATCTCGATCGCCTTGGCGATCGCCGCGGACTTCTCCAGGCCGGTCAGCTCGCCCGAGTTGACCAGCTGGCCCTCCCCGGCGGTGGCGGTGCCGGTCTCATTCGGGTCCTCGGCACCGGTCTGCACGACCACGCGCACTGGCAGGTCGAAGGCGCGGGCGAAGTCCAGGTCGCGCTGGTCGTGCTGCGCGTTGCACGGCCATGAATCTGCGCGCCGGTGCCGGGTAGTCGGCCAGCACGTAGTCGTGCGCCCAGAATCGGCAGCTTCTCTCCCCCGAGAGCCGGGTTTGATGCCCATAAAAGCGGCCGGCCGTGAACAAGCGCCGGTCTTCTCACTCTCCCTCTGTGGACTGGGCGCTCGAATCATCGCTCGATCGCCTTGAACCTGCTCCTGGTAGTCCTCCAAGGCGGCCGCGTTGCTCATTCGGTGACCAGCTCGCCGGCCATATCGGCGTCGGCGGCGACCACCCATAGAAGGTGGCTGCCGTACAGGGTGTCCGGGGCGGGTGGTGAAGACCGGGATCTGTCAACCGCGGAGGCTTGTCCCTCAGGCGGCCTCGATCTCGAAGGTCACCTCGGCGCCTTCCGGAAGCGGGCCGATCCAGTTCTTCTGTCATCAGCAGCACGCGCTCGACGGGCCAGTGGCCCTTGAGGCTGCTCCATGTCAATCCAGCAGGGCCGAATCGGCGTAGTCGGTGATCTTGAAGTACCCACTGGTTCAGGGTCTTTTTGGTCACCGCGGTGCCGCAACGCTCGCAGGCGCCGTTGACGACCTGCTCGATGGCTCAGCACGGTCAGGTCCCTTCGGGCACCAAGTTCACCGGGTGAATGCCTTGCGATTGTAAGGCCACGGCCCTTTTTCGCTAGAACTTGGTGAATCAGGGGCCACTAGGGGTCCAGCGGTAGTATACCTCGGGATCCGAGGTGTGCAGGCGGCGATCCCAGTCGGCGGAAATGGAGCTAGCTCTTGAAGCTGGCGGCCTGGGTGGTCGATGTTTCTTGTAGGGTCCACTCGGTCCCGGGTGGCTGTTGCGCTTGATCGCGGGCGTTTCTCTGCCGGCATTCCGAAGGAGTCCCCATCCGATCGGGTGCATCACCATCAAATCCAGCGCAAGCGCCAGTAGCGTGCCTACAACAACGGCCCATGGCAAAGGCCTCGGCGTGGCCCATGTGCAGGTCGTCCCGAAGGAGGAAGGTGAACATGTCCAGGACATAGCGGCCGCTCGCGGCTTATGCCATCATCGGCGGGCTGTAAATACTTCTAGCTCGTCCTCATACCTTCAGCGCACTGTGGACTCGATGTCCCTTGAAGTCGTAGGGTCCCTGGGTTCAATCGTCCGAATGATGTCACGCTGCGTTCTTCTCACTAATAGAACGCTTTGCGGAAATATTTCGGATTTGGAAAAACTTGTTTTTGGTTCCAGACACAACAAAAGCCCCCAAATTTCCACTCGGGGGTACGGCCATCGGCCGTGCTTAAACTAGGTTGCGCTTCGGATGCATATCGCGATTCTATCGCACATCGCCTAGTGGCGCGCATCGATGAAGAGCCAGATTCGACACAGACGTGCATTCCCTGCCTTTCGCTTGCCCCGAAGCAAATGCCTGCTTGTCCCCCGGAAAGTTCTCCACAATTCCGCCCCCGTGTTCGATCCGCGCGTGAGCCCAGTCACGGGATGCACGAGGCACAAGAAGACCACCGCCCTCTTAGGCCAGCCATGCGCTAGATGTGCCAGGGTCCCCTGGAAACTGGTGGTCGCCAGCACAAACCTCCGCCATGCTGGCTCGAGCTGGGCACCATGTGCCTGTCCATCCTGACCGGTCGATCTGGAGCGGTGCTCGTCGCACCAAACGAAAGGACTCCCCGCCTAGGTGCTGCTGAACCTCCAGCTCAAGTCGTGAACAGGTCTGAGCAGCTGGCGCATTTCCAGAAAATCGCGCTGGCCTTTGAAGCCGAACTGACCGCCGTGCCCAACTCAATGAGACCTGTCCATCGCTGGACAGTGACGGCTTGCGAAAGCTGCCCGGTGCGGGCCGCATTCGGAACTGGACGGCCAGCCCTTGCCGCAAAAAACCGCCGATCAGCTGGCCAGCGGCCGGAAGGGACCTGCCTACAACAATGCGGGAAGAACTCATCGCCGTCCCCCTGGCTGGGCTATCAGCTTTTATGAGTAGGCGCAGCGCCTGCAATCTACGCTTGCCCATTGCATGCTCATGCGGCCGGCGGGGACTTCCATGCGGGGAAGAATGCGCAACCGCGCTTTGAGCACTCTGGGCCGAGCTCTTTGCCTCAGGGTCAGCGTCGATCGGCGCAGGATCCCGCGCGATATTTCGCGCGCCAGGCCTGGAGAAGCTGGTGAAACCCGGGGATAACGCCCTTCGACGTGG
This sequence comes from Neotoxoptera formosana, assembly GCA_022818045.1. NCBI lineage: Eukaryota > Metazoa > Arthropoda > Insecta > Hemiptera > Aphididae > Neotoxoptera > Neotoxoptera formosana. Next base: position 889 of record JAIWJD010000298.1, on the reverse strand, counting down.
GTGCCGGCTCCATTGCGCGCCGCGCCGCGGAAACCCGATGGTCCAGCTGCTCGAGGAGAGCGTCCCGCGCATAGGCACTGGCTGAGCTTGTGGCCCCCAATGCAGCCCGCAAGCAGATCGGAGCCCAGATCAACCAGTACAGGGAAAACACACGGAAAAGTATCATGCCCAGCCCAAGCTCGTTTCTTCATCGGCAAGGTGATTTGGTTGGCGTGTCACACATTTTCCCACCTGCGCACCTGAGACTCTTCACAAGCCGAGGTGCTGTCCATTCCATGGCCGCGCAAGTCGGGCAATCCGCGCACCAAGGCGGGCAATAGGCAGCGCGCGCAAGCCGGCAAATTCCAATTCGGCAACTATCTTCCGAATCCGGAATCAGCACTTGCAGCAGGAAAATGACAACAGCCTGCCGACCAGGAGCAAAACCGTCCCGCGCCGCCAACAACCAGACTTGGGCTGAACAGACTGAGCATCCGATGCCAGATTGGGCCCCGCAGCGAAACGTGCTGGAGATCAACGGAACCGCCTGCCGAGCGCGAAACCGTCCGCCTGAAGATGTTTGCTGGACCCCCAATGACACGACACGCAATCCCTCCCATGGCGCGGGGCCCGCCGATCACGAGGCACCAGGACGCCAGCAAGGGCGCCGGCTCAACGCCCTCATGGCGATTCTTTAGCTGCCGGAGCGCTACCCCGG
>JAIWJD010000297.1:0-12117 GCA_022818045.1 Neotoxoptera formosana | reverse complement strand
ATGAAAGGTTTTTTTTTCGAATTTTTTTATTGAGCCAAAAGAATCGTTTTTTTTCTCCAAAAAGGAGACGATTTAGCCCAATTTTTAATAGTTTAGTTTGAAGTTGATAGAGCGTACAGCCAAGCCATGACACTGACATTGATGATGTAGGGATTTTTAGATGACGTCAAATTAGGATTTGAAACTCGTTAGCAAAGTATGTTTGCAATCGCTCATAATTTTCCCCACGACCATAATTTTTATATTTTTTGTTAAAAAAATTGTCCATTTTATGGGAAAAAAAAATGGCAAAATTTTTCTAGTAGAAATTTTTTTTTCTAGTAGATGAAACTGGGGCAACTTTACTGATTTTCTGGATAAAAATGGGATGCTGTGTTTAGTTGGTTTCCCAGTACAAAAAAGCTAGCTACAAACAAAGAGGATTTTTTCGAAATATTTTTATGAGCCAAAAAAATCGTTTTTTTTTCTCCAAAAGGAGGACGATTAGCTCAATTTTTTTAGTAAGTTTTTAATGTTGATAGTGCGTACAGCAAGCCTATGACACCCTTGATGATTAGGGAAATTTTATGGGACGTCAAAATTAGGATTTGGAAACGTTTAGCAAGTAGGTGCAACGCCCAAATTTCACACCAAATTTTTAAAATTTCATTGTAAAAAATTGTCCATTTTATGGGAAAAGATAACAAAGTAAATTGGCCAATAATTTTTCTATTCGTGAATTTTTTTTTCTAGTCAGATATGAAACTGGCAACGTTACTGATTTTCTGAAAAATGGGATGCTGTTAGTTGGTTCCCAGTACAAAAAGCTACGCAAAAGAGGATTTTTTCGAATTTTTATATGAGCCAAAAAATCGTTTTTTTTCTCCAAAAAGGAGACGATTTAGGCCAATTTTAGTTAGTAAGTTTTAAGTTGATTTGAGCGTTACAGGCAAGCAAAGACACTTGATGATTTAGGGATTTATGACGTTTCAAATTAGATTTCAGGTAGAACACGTTTGCAAGGGTAGGTTGCCAAACGCCAATTTCACACCTAAAATTTTAAATTTCATGTTAAAAACTTGTCCATTTTATGGGGAAATAAAATAAAAATGGCATAATTTTTCTAGGTGAATTTTTTTTTCTAGTAGAGGGAAACTGGCACACCTTTTCACTGATTTTCCTGAAATAATGGGATGCTGTTAGTTGGTTCAGTACAAAAAGCTACGTCCAACAAAAGAGAACGATTTCTTTCGGAATTTTTCATGACGCCAAAAATCGTTTTTTCTCCCAAAAGGAGATCGATTTTTAGCCAATTTTAGTTCAGTTTTACGTTGATAGAGCTGTACAGCAAGCTCATGACATTTGATGCATGTTAAGGTGATTTTTATGGACGTCAAATTAGGATTTTGTAAACGTTCTAGCAAAAGTAGTGTTTGGCTTGCAACGCCAATTGAACTCACCAAAATTTTTTAAAATTGTCATGTATAAAAATTGTCCCATTCTTATCTGGGAAAAATGGCAAAATTTTCTAGTGAAATTTTTTTTTCTAGTAGCTGAAACTGGCAACTTTACTGATTTTCTGAAAAGATGGGATGCTGTTTTTGGTTCCAGTCAAAAAAGCTACCCCAAAAGAGGATTTTTTTCGAATTTTTATGAGCCAAAAATCGTTTTTTCTCCAAAAGGAGACGATTTAGCAATTTTAGTAAGTTTTAAGGTGATAGAGCGTACAGCAAGCCATGACACTTGTGATTTAGGGATTTTATGACGTAAAAATTAGGATTTGACACGTTAGCAAGTAGGTGCAACGCCAATTTCACACCAAAATTTTTAAATGTTTTCATGTAAAAAAATTGTCCTTTTATGGGAAAATGGCCATATTTTTTTCTGTGAATTTTTTTTTTTAGTAAGATGAAACTGGAAATTTTACTGATTTTCTGAAAAATGGGATGCTGTTTGTTGGTTCCCAGTAAAAAAATAGCAAAAGAAGATTTTTTCGAATTTTTATGAGCCCAAAAATCGTTTTTTCCAAAAGGAGACGATTTAGCCTCAATTTTAGTAGTTTTAAGGTGATAGAGCGTACAGCAAGCCATGGACACTTGATGTTTAAGGGATTTATTTATGACGTCAAATTAGGATTTGAAACGTTAGCAAGTAGGTGCAACGCCAAATTTCACACCAAAACATTTTTAAAATTTCATGTAAAAATTGTCCATTTTGGGAAAAATGGCAAATTTTTTGTGAATTTTTTTTTTCTAGTAAAGAAACTGGCAACTTTACTGATTTTCTGAAAAATGTGATGCTGTTAGTTGTTCCAGTACAAAAAGCTACGCAAAAGAGGTTTTTTTCGAATTTTTATGAGCCAAAAATCGTTTTTTTCTCCAAAAGGAGACGATTTAGCCAATTTTAGTAAGTTTTAAGTTGATTTAGAGAGCACAGCAAGCCATGACACTTGATGATTTAGGGATTTTATGACGTCAAATTGGATTTTGAAACGTTAGCAAGTAGGTTTGCAACGCCAATTTCACACCAAAATTTTTAAATGTTCATGTAAATAATTGTCCATTTTATGGGAAAAAAATGGCAAATTTTTCTAGTGAATTTTTTTTTCTAGTAGATGAAACTGGCTAACTTTACTGATTTTCTGAAAAATGGGATGCTGTTAGTTGGTTCCAGTACAAAAAGCTACGCAAAAAGGATTTTTTCGAATTTTTTGTGCCAAATCGTTTTTTTTCTCCAAAAGGAGACGATTTAGCCAATTTTAGGTAAGTTTTAAAGTTGATAGAGCGTTACAGCAAGCATGACACTTGATGATTTAGGGATTTTATGACGTCAAATTAGGATTTGAAACGTTAGCAAGTAGGTGCAACGCCAATTTCACACCAAATTTTTAAATTTCATGTAAAAAATTGTCCATTTTATGGGAAAAATTGGCAAATTTTTCTAGTGAATTTTTTTTTCTAGTAGATTGAAACTGGCAACTTTACTTGATTTTCTGAAAAATGGGATGCTGTTAGTTGGTTCCAGTACAAAAAGCTACGCAAAAGAGGATTTTTTCGAATTTTTATGAGCCAAAAATCGTTTTTTTCTCCAAAAGGAGACGATTTAGCCAATTTTAGTAAGTTTTAAGTTGATAGAGCGTACAGCAAGCCATGACACTTGATGATTTAGGGATTTTATGACGTCAATTAGGATTTGAAACGTTAGCAAGTAGGTTTGCAACGCCAATTTCACACCAAAATTTTTAAATTTCATTGTAAAAATTGTCCATTTTATGGGAAAAATGGCAAAATTTTTCTAGTGAATTTTTTTTTCTAGTAGATGAAACTGGCAACTTTATGATTTTCTGAAAATGGGATGCTGTTAGTTGGTTCCAGTACAAAAAGCTACGCAAAAGAGGATTTTTTTCGAATTTTTATGAGCCAAAAATCGTTTTTTCTCCAAAAGGAGACGATTTAGCCAATTTAGTAAGTTTTAAGTTGATAGAGCGTACAGCAAGCCATGACACTTGATGATTTAGGGATTTTATGACGTCAAATTAGGATTTGAACGTTAGCAAGTAGGTTGCAACGCCAATTTCACACCAAATTTTTAAATTTCATGTAAAAATTGTCCATTTTATGGGAAAAAAAATGGCTAATTTTTCTAGTGAATTTTTTTTTCTAGTAGATGAAACTGGCAACTTTACTGATTTTCTGAAAAATGGGATGCTGTTAGTTGGTTCCAGTACAAAAAGCTACGCAAAAGAGGATTTTTTCGAATTTTTATGAGCCAAAAATCGTTTTTTTTCTCCAAAAGGAGACGATTTAGCCAATTTTAGTAAGTTTTAAGTTGATAGAGCGTACAGCAAGCCATGACACTTGATGATTTAGGATTTTATGACGTCAAATTAGGATTTGAACGTTAGCAAGTAGGTGCAACGCCAATTTCACACCAAAATTTTTAAATTTCATGTAAAAATTGTCCATTTTATGGGAAAAAAAATGGCAAATTTTTCTAGTGAATTTTTTTTTCTAGTAGATGAAACTGGCAACTTTACTGATTTTCTGAAAAATGGGATGCTGTTAGTTGGTTCCAGTACAAAAAGCTACGCAAAAGAGGATTTTTTTTCGAATTTTTATGAGCCAAAAATCGTTTTTTCTCCAAAAGGAGACGATTTAGCCAATTTTAGTAAGTTTTAAGTTGATAGAGCGTACAGCAAGCCATGACACTTGATGATTTAGGGATTTTATGACGTCAAATTAGGATTTGAAACGTTAGCAAGTAGGTGCAACGCCAATTTCACACCAAAATTTTTAAATTTCATGTAAAAATTGTCCATTTTATGGGAAAAATGGCAAATTTTTCTAGTGAATTTTTTTTTCTAGTAGATGAAACTGGCAACTTTACTGATTTTCTGAAAAATGGGATGCTGTTAGTTGGTTCCAGTACAAAAAGCTACGCAAAAGAGGATTTTTTCGAATTTTTATGAGCCAAAAATCGTTTTTTTCTCCAAAAGGAGACGATTTAGCCAATTTTAGTAAGTTTTAAGTTGATAGAGCGTACAGCAAGCCATGACACTTGATGATTTAGGGATTTTATGACGTCAAATTAGGATTTGAAAACGTTAGCAAGTAGGGGTGCAACGCCAATTTCACACCAAAATTTTTAAATTTTCATGTAAAAATTGTCCATTTTATGGGAAAAAAATGGCAAATTTTTCTAGTGAATTTTTTTTTCTAGTAGATGAAACTGGCAACTTTACTGATTTTCTGAAAAATGGGATGCTGTTAGTTGGTTCAGTACAAAAAGCTACGCAAAAGAGGATTTTTTCGAATTTTTATGAGCCAAAAATCGTTTTTTTCTCCAAAAGGAGACGATTTAGCCAATTTTAGTAAGTTTTAAGTTGATAGAGCGTACAGCAAGCCATGACACTTGATGATTTAGGGATTTTATGACGTCAAATTAGGATTTGAACGTTAGCAAGTAGGTGCAACGCCAATTTCACACCAAAATTTTTAAATTTCATGTAAAAATTGTCCATTTTATGGGAAAAAAATGGCAAATTTTTCTAGTGAATTTTTTTTCTAGTAGATGAAACTGGCAACTTTACTGATTTTCTGAAAAAATGGGATGCTGTTAGTTGGTTCCAGTACAAAAAGCTACGCAAAAAGAGGATTTTTTTTCGAATTTTTATGAGCCAAAAAATAGTTTTTTTTCTCCAAAAGGAGACGATTTAGCCAATTTTAGTAAGTTTTAGTTGATAGAGCGTACAGCAAGCCATGACACTTGATGATTTAGGGATTTTATGACGTCAAATTAGGATTTGAAACGTTAGCAAGTAGGTGCAACGCCAATTTCACACCAAAATTTTTTAAATTTCATGTAAAAATTGTCCATTTTATGGGAAAAATGGCAAATTTTTCTAAGTGAATTTTTTTTTCTAGTAGATGAAACTGGCAACTTTACTGATTTTCTGAAAAATGGGATGCTGTTAGTTGGTTCCAGTACAAAAAGCTACGCAAAAGAGGATTTTTTCGATTTTTATGAGCCAAAAATCGTTTTTTCTCCAAAAGGAGACGATTTAGCCAATTTTAGTAAGTTTTAAGTTGATAGAGCGTACAGCAAGCCATGACACTTGATGATTTAGGGATTTTATGACGTCAATTAGGATTTGAAACGTTAGCAAGTAGGTTGCAACGCCAATTTCACACCAAAATTTTTAAATTTCATGTAAAAATTGTCCATTTTATGGGAAAAAATGGCATAATTTTTCTAGTGAATTTTTTTTTCTAGTAGATGAAACTGGCAACTTTACTGATTTTCTGAAAAATGGGATGCTGTTAGTTGGTTCCAGTACAAAAAGCTACGCAAAAGAGGATTTTTTCGAATTTTTATGAGCCAAAAATCGTTTTTTTTCTCCAAAAGGAGACGATTTAGCCAATTTTAGTAAGTTTTTAAGTTGATAGAGCGTCACAGCAAGCCATGACACTTGATGATTTATGATTTTATGACGTCAAATTAGGATTTGAACGTTAGCAAGTAGGTGCAACGCCCAATTTCACACCAAAAATTTTTAAATTTCATGTAAAAATTGTCCATTTTATGGGAAAAAAAAAAATGGCAAATTTTTCTAGTGAATTTTTTTTTACTAGTAGATGAAACTGGCAACTTTACTGATTTTCTGAAAAATGGATGCTGTTAGTTGGTTCCAGTACAAAAAGCTACGCAAAAGAGGATTTTTTCGAATTTTTATGAGCCACAAAATCGTTTTTTTCTCCAAAAGGAGACGATTTAGCCAATTTTTAGTAAGTTTTAAGTTGATTAGAGCGTACAGCAAGCCATGACACTTGATGATTTAGGGATTTTATGACGTCAAATTAGGATTTGAAACGTTAGCAAGTAGGTTGCAACGCCAATTTCACACCAAAATTTTAAATTTCATGTAAAAAATTGTCCATTTTATGGGAAAAAATGGCAAATTTTTCTAGTGAATTTTTTTTTCTAGTAGATGAAACTGGCAACTTTACTGATTTTCTGAAAAAATGGGATGCTGTTAGTTGGTTCCAGTACAAAAAGCTACGCAAAAAGAGGATTTTTTTCGAATTTTTATGAGCCAAAAATCGTTTTTTTTCTCCAAAAGGAGACGATTTAGCCAATTTTAGTAAGTTTTAAGTTGATTGAGCGTACAGCAAGCCATGACACTTGATGACTTTAGGGATTTTATGACGTCAAATTAGGATTTGAAACGTTAGCCAAGTAGGTGCAACGCCAATTTCACACCAAAATTTTTAAATTTTCATGTAAAAATTGTCCATTTTATGGGAAAAAAAAATGGCAAATTTTTCTAGTGAATTTTTTTTTCTAGTAGATGAAACTGGCAACTTTACTGATTTTCTGAAAAATGGGATGCTGTTAGTTGGTTCCAGTACAAAAAGCCTACGCAAAAGAGGATTTTTTTCGAATTTTTATGAGCCAAAAATCGTTTTTTTTTTTCTCCAAAAGGAGACGATTTAGCCAATTTTAGTAAGTTTTTAAGTTGATAGAGCGTACAGCAAAGCCATGACACTTGATGATTTAGGGATTTTATGACGTCCAAATTAGGATTTTTGAAACGTTAGGCAAGTAGGTGCAACGCCAATTTCACACCAAAATTTTTAAATTTCATGGTAAAAATTGTCCATTTTATGGGAAAAAAATGGCAAATTTTCTAGTGAATTTTTTTTTCTAGTAGATGAAACTGGCAACTTTACTGATTTTCTGAAAAAATGGGATGCTGTTAGTTGGTTCCGGTACAAAAAGCTACGCAAAAGAGGATTTTTTCGAATTTTTATGAGCCAAAAAATCGTTTTTTCTCCAAAAGGAGACGATTTAGCCAATTTTAGTAAGTTTAAGTTGATAGAGCGTACAGCAAGCCATGACACTTGATGATTTAGGGATTTTATGACGTCAAATTAGGATTTGACAACGTTAGCAAGTAGGTGCAAACGCCAATTTTCACACCAAATTTTTAAATTTTCATGTAAAAATTGTCCATTTTATGGGAAAAAAAAAATGGCAAATTTTTCTAGTGAATTTTTTTTTCTAGTAGATGAAACTGGAACTTTATGATTTTCTGAAAAATGGGATGCTGTTAGTTGGTTCCAGTACAAAAAGCTACGCAAAAGAGGATTTTTTCGAATTTTTATGAGCCAAAATCGTTTTTTTCTCCAAAAGGAGACGATTTAGCCAAATTTTAGTAAGTTTTAAGTTGATAGAGCGTACAGCAAGCCATGACACTTGATAGATTTAGGGATTTTATGACGTCAAATTAGGATTTGAAACGTTAGCAAGTAGGTTGCAACGCCAATTTCACACCAAAATTTTTAAATTTCATGTAAAAATTGTCCATTTTATGGGAAAAAAAATGGCAAATTTTTCTAGTGAATTTTTTTTTTCTAGTAGATGAAACTGGCAACTTACTGATTTTCTGAAAAATGGGATGCTGTTAGTTGGTTCCAGTACAAAAAGCTACGCAAAAGAGGATTTTTTCGAATTTTTATGAGCCAAAAATCGTTTTTTCTCTCAAAAGGAGACGATTTAGCCAATTTTAGTAAGTTTTAGTTGATAGAGCGCTACAGCAAGCCATGACACTTGATGATTTAGGGATTTTATGACGTCAAATTAGGATTTGAAACGTTAGCAAGTAGGTGCAACGCCAATTTCACACCAAAATTTTTAAATTTCATGTAAAAATTGTCCTATTTTATGGGAAAAAATGGCAAAATTTTTAAGTGAATTTTTTTTTTCTAGTAGATGATAACTGGCAACTTTACTGATTTTCTGAAAAAATGGGATGCTGTTAGTTGGTTCCAGTACAAAAAGCTACGCAAAAGAGGATTTTTTCGAATTTTTATGAGCCAAAAATCGTTTTTTCTCCTATAGGAGACGATTTAGCCAATTTTTAGTAAGTTTTAAGTTGATAGAGCGTACAGCAAGCCATGGACACTTGATGATTTAGGGATTTTATGACGTCAAATTAGGATTTGAAACGTTAGCAAGTAGGTTGCAACGCCAATTTCACACCAAAATTTTTAATTTCATGTAAAAATTGTCCATTTTATGGGAAATAATGGCAAATTTTTCTAGTGAATTTTTTTTTCTAGTAGATGAAACTGGGCAACTTTCCTGAATTTCTGAAAAATGGGATGCTGTTAGTTGGTTCCAGTACAAAAAGCTACGCAAAAGAGGATTTTTTCGAATTTTTATGAGCCAAAAATCGTTTTTTCTCCAAAAGGAGACGATTTAGCCAATTTTAGTAAGTTTTAAGTTGATAGAGCGTACAGCAAGCCATGACACTTGATGATTTAGGATTTTATGACGTCAAATTAGGATTTTGAAACGTTAGCAAGTAGGTGCAACGCCAATTTCACACCAAATTTTTAAATTTCATGTAAAAAATTGTCCATTTTATGGGAAAAATGGCAAATTTTTCTAGTGAATTTTTTTTTTCTAGTAGATGAAACTGGCAACTTTACTGATTTTCTGAAAAATGGATGCTGTTAGTTGGTTCCAGTACAAAACAGCTACGCAAAAGAGGATTTTTTCGTAATTTTTATGAGCCAAAAATCGTTTTTTTCTCCAAAAGGAGACGATTTAGCCAATTTTAGTAAGTTTTAAGTTGATAGAGCGTACAGCAAGCCATGACACTTGATGATTTAGGGAATTTTATGACGTCAAATTAGGATTTGAAACGTTAGCAAGTAGGTGCAACGCCAATTTCACACCAAAATTTTTAAATTTCATGTAAAAATTGTCCATTTTATGGGAAAAAAAATGGCAAATTTTTCTAGTGAATTTTTTTTTCTAGTAGATGAAACTGGCAATTTACTGATTTTCTGAAAAATGGGATGCTGTTAGTTGGTTCCAGTACAAAAAGCTACGCAAAAAGAGGATTTTTTCGAATTTTTATGAGCCAAAAATCGTTTTTTTTTTCTCCAAAAGGAGACGATTTAGCAATTTTAGTAAGTTTTAAGTTTGATAGAGCGTACAGCAAGCCATTGGGACACTTGATGATTTAATGATTTTTATGACGTTCAAATTAGGATTTGAAACGTTAGCAAGTAGGTGTTTGCAACGCCAATTTTCAACACCAAAATTTTTAAATTTCATGTAACAAAATTGTCCATTTTATGGGGAAAAATCTGGCAAATTTTTCTAGTGAATTTTTTTTTTTCTAGTAGATGAACTGGCAACTGGCAACTTTACTGATTTTCTGAAAAATGGGATGCTGTTAGTTGGTTCCCAGTACAAAAAAAGCTACCGCAAAAGAGGATTTTTTCGAATTTTTATGGAGCCAAAAAATCGTTTTTTTCTCCAAAAAGGGAGACGATTTTAGCTAATTTAGTAAGTTTTTAAGTTGATAATAGAGCGTACAGCAAAGCCATGACACTTCCCCATGATTTAGGGATTTATTTTATGACGTCAAATTAGGATTTGAAACGTTAAAGCAAGGTAGGTTGCAACGCCCAATTTCACACCAAAAATTTTTAAATTTCATGTAAAAAATTGTCCATTTTATGGAAAAAAAAATGGCATAAATTTTTCAAGTGACATTTTTTTTTTCTTGTAGAGGAATCTGGAACTTTACTGATTTTCTGGGAAAAGTGGGATGCTGTTTAGTTGGTTCCGGTACAAAAAGCTACGGCAAAAGAGGATTTTTTTCGAATTTTTTATGAGCCAAAAATCGTTTTTTTTCTACCAAAAGGAGACGATTTTGTAGCCAAATTTTAGTAAGTTTTAATTTGCATAGAGCGTACAGCAAAGCCATGACACTTGATGATTTTTAGGTTTTATGACGTCAAATTGGGGATTTTGGAAACGTTAGCAAAGTAGGTGCCAACGCCAATTTCACACAAAATTTTAAAATTTCATTTAAAAATTGATCCATTTTATGGGAAACAGGTGGTCAAATTTTTCTATGTGAATTTTTTTTTCTAGTAGATGAAACTGGCATACTTTACTGAATTTTCTGAAAAATGGGATGCTGTTTAGTTTGGTTTCCAGTAACTAAAAAGCTACGCAAAAGGAGGATTTTTTTCGAATTTATTTGAGCCAAAAATCGGTTTTTTTTTTTTTCTCTCCAAAAGGAGTCGATTTAGCCAATTATTTTTAGTAAGTTTTTAAATTGATAGAGCGTAACAGCAAGCCATGACACTTGATGATTTAGGGATTTTTATGAGCGTCCCAAAATTAGGATTTGAAAAAAACGTTAAGCAAATTGAGTGCAACGCCAATTTCCCACCCAAAATTTTTAACTTTTAAATAACATGAAAAATTGTCCTTTTTATGGGAAAAACATGGCCCCAAAATTTTTCTAGTGAGAATTTTTTTTTCTAGTAGATGACAACTGGCGCAACTTTCCTGAATTTTCTGAAAAATGGATATTGCTGTGATGTTGGTTCCAGTACAAAAAAAGCTACGCGCATAAAAGAGGATTTTTTTCGTAAATTTTTATGAGCCAAAAAATCGTTTTTTCTCCAAAAGGAGACGATTTGCCGCAATTAATTTTAGTAATGTTTTAATTTAGGTGATTAGAGCCGTACAGCAAGCCCATGACACTTGATGATTTAGGGATTTTTATGACGTCAAATCAAGATTTGAAACGTTTAGCAAGTGAGGTTGCAACGCCAATTTCACACACCAAAAATTTTTTAAATTTCATGTAAAAAATTGGTCCCATTTTTTGGGAAAAGAAAAATGGCAATATTTTTCTAGTGAATTTTTTGTTTCTAGTAGATGATAAAACTGGCAACTCTTTACTGATTTCCTGAAAAATGGGGATGCTGTTAGTTGGTTTCCAGTACAAAAAGCTACGCAACAAGAGGATTTTTTCGAATTTTTATGAGCCAAAAAATCGTTTTTTTTCTCTCCAAAGGAGACGAATTTAGCCTAATTTTTGTAAGTTTTAAGGTTGAGTAGAGCGTTACAGGCAAGCCATGACACTGTTGATTGATGTAGTGATTTTATGACGGTCAAATTAGGATTTGAGACGTTAGCAAGTAGGATGCAAGGCCAATATCACAACCCAAAATTTTAAAATTTCATGTAAAAATTGTCCATTCATTTTATGGGAAAAAAGGGCAATAAATTTTCTATAGTGAATTTTTTTTTTCTAGTAGATGAAACTGGCAACTTTACTGATTTTCTGCAAATATGGGATGCTGTTAGTTTGGTTCCAGTACAAAAAAGCTACGCAAAGAGGATTTTTTGTTCGAATTTTTATGAGCCAAAAATCGTTTTTTCTCCTCAAAAAGGAGACGATTTAGCCAATTTTAGTAAGTTTTAAGTTGATCGGAAGCGTACAAGCAAGCCATGACACATGATTGATTTAGGGATTTCCTCCTCCTCTGAACCGCCACCCCAAATTAGCGATCTTGAAACTGAGTGTATGCAAAGTCTGGCTTGCAACGCCAATGTCACAACAAAATTTTTTAAATTTCATGTAAAAACATTGTCCATTTTATTGGGAAAAAAAAAAAATGGCAAAATTTTTCTTAGTGAATTTTTTTTTCTGTGTAGAATGGAAACTAGCCAATTTTATGATTTTCTGGAAAAAAATGGTATGCTGTTAGTTGGTTCCTGTACATAAAGCTACGCAAAAGAGGATTTTTTTTCATTTTT
>JAIWJD010000296.1:0-12130 GCA_022818045.1 Neotoxoptera formosana | reverse complement strand
TCGGGAGGGGAGGGGGGAGGACGAGGGAGGAGGGAGGGGGGGGGGGAGGAGAGGAGAGGAGGGGGGGGGGAGGGGAGGGGGGGAGGAGGAGGAGGAGGGGAGTGGAGGGATGGAGGGGAGGGGAGAGGGAGGAGGGGGGGAGGGGGTGGGGAGGGAGGAGAGGGAGGGGGAAAGGAGGGGTGAGGAGAGAGGAGAGGGGGGGAGGAGAGGGAGGAGGGGGGGAGGAGGCAGGAGGGGAGGAGGGGGAGAGGAGGAAGGAGAGGGGAGGGGGAGGTGAGGGGGGGGGGGGGATGGGAGGAGGAGAGGGGGGGAACGAGAGGGGGAGAGGAGGGGGGAGGGGGAGAGGGGGGGGGAGGGGGGAGAGGGAGGAGGAGGGGAGGAGGAGGAGAGGGGAGAGAGGGGGGGGGGGGAGGAGGAGGGGAGATGGGAGGGGGGAGGGGGGATGGAGGGAGAGGAGGGAGGGGAGGAGGGAGGGGGGAGGGGGGGAGGGAGTGAGGGGGGGGGGGAGGGAGAGGGAGAGGAGGAAGGGGGGGGAGAGGGGGGGAGGGAGGGGAGAGGGGAGGAAAGGGAAGGGGGGAGAGGAGGGGGGGGAGAGATGGGGAGGGAGGAGGGAGGAGCGAGGGGAGGAGGGAGGGGGGAGGGGGGGAGAGGGGTGAGGGGGGGAGGGCGGGAGGTGAGGGGGGAGGAGGGGAGGGAGTGAAGAGAGGGAGGAGGCGAGGGAGGAGGGGGAGGTGGAGGAGGGGGGGGGAGGGAGAGGGGAAGAGGGGGAGGGATGGGCAGGGGAGAGGGAGAGGGAGAGGAGGGGGGAGGGAGGGAGGGAGAGGGGGGAGAGAGAGGGAAGGGAGGCGGAGGGGGGGAGAGGGAGGGGAGGGAGAGGAGGGGAGGGGAGGAGGGAAGGGGGAGGAGGGAGAGGAGAGGAGAGAGGGGGGAGGAGAGGAGAGGGGGGAGGAGCGGGGAGAGGGGAGAGGAGGGGGTGAGAGAGGGAGGGAGGGGAGGAGGGAGAGGGGAGGAGGGACGAGGATGGGAGAGGAGGGGAGAGGGGGAGAGAGGGAGAAGGGAGGGGAGGGGGAGGGGAGAGAAGGGAGGAGGGGAGAGGAATGAGGAGTGGAGGAGAGAGGGAGAGGGGGAGATGGGAGGAGGGGACGGAGGAAGGGTAGACGAGGGAGGGCAGTGGGGGGCGCGGGCGGGGGGAGGAGATGGAAGGCGGGAGAGGGAGGGGGGGAAGCCGCGCGAGGAGACGAGAGCGAGTGGATGGAGGAGAGGGGGGGAGAGGAGGGGAAGGGGAGGGGGCACGAGAGAGAACGGGCGGGCAGACGGGGAGGGAGGCGGAGGGACGGGGGGAGTGGGAGAGAGGGGAGAGGAGGGGAGGGGCAGGGGGAGAGGAGGTGTAGAGGGAAGGCGAGGACAGGGGGCGGGAGAGGGAGAGGGAGAGAGGGCGGGCGGAGGGGGGGGGGGGAAGGGGGGGAGAGGTGTTCTGGGCGTTGAAGGAGGGGGGGAGAGTGGAGGGCGGGGGAGAGAGGAGAGAGTGGGAAGAGGCGGGTTCGGTGAGGTGATGAGGGGAGTGCTCAGTGGTGGATGGAGCGGAGGGGGGGGGAGAGGTAGGGGGGGGGGGGAATGGGGAGCAGGGGGAGGAGGGGGCGAGGGAGAGGGTGTGAGGGGGGGGCGAGGAAGTGGGGGGGGGGGGGAGGATGGGGGGGGGGACGGGGAGCGCGGGTGTCGGGGGGGGGGGGGAGGCGTGGCGCAGAATGAGGAGGCGCGCGAGGAGGGAAGAGAGGGAGGGGAGGCGGGGGGGGCGAGATGGGGGGACGAAGGGGGAAGTGAGGGAGAAAAGCGGAGAGAGAGGGTGGGCGCCATGGGCGGGGAGAGAGAGTAATGGGAGTGGAAAGCGAGGGGGATGGGAGGGGTGAGTGGGGAGGGCGCTGGGGAGTTGAGGGGGCAGCGGGGGGGCAGGGGAGGAGGGTGGGGGAGGGAGAGAGGGAGGAAGTGGCGAATGGTGGCGGAGGACACGATGGGTGGAGAGAGGAGGAGAGGGAGGGGACGACAAGTGAGGGGGCCGTGAATGTAGCGAGAAAGAAGTGAATGGGGAAGATGGGGGGAGGGGGAGGAGGGAGGCGAAGAGGGGAGAACGATGCGAGTAGGGGGACGAGAGAGCGGGGGAGGGCGGAAGGGAGGGGGGGGTAAAGGCGAGAGGAAAGAGGGGTGAGAAGGAAGGGGGGGAATAAGGAGGGGAAGGAGGGTTAGATGGCAGAAGAGGGGGAGACGATGAGGAGAAATAGAAAGGAGGAGAGGGGAGCAGGAGGGGAAGGGGAGAGATGGGGGGGATAGAGCGGGGAGAGGGGAGTGGGACGAAGAGGAGGAGGAGGAGGGGATGAGTAGGTGGGAGGATATAGAGGGAGGGATAGAAAAGAAAGAAGAGAGGGAGCACGAGAAGAATAGTGAAGGAAGAAGGAGAAGAAAGGAGGGGTAGAGATCTAGGGGAAGGAGGAAGGGAAGGAGATGGGAGAGGGACCGGGGGGGGGGGTGGAGATAGAGGGGATAGGTGAGTGGGGGAGTCGGGGGAAATGTGGGAGAGGAGAGGAAGAGCCGGAGGGGAGATAATGTTGTGGAGGAGAAAGTATAGAGGAAGATAGGAGAGGGGAACGAGAGGGGAGAGAGGGGGAGGAGAGCTAGGGAGAAGGGGAGGAAGGGGAGATAGGGAGAGAGAGGGAGGAGGGAGGCGGAGTGAGAAGCATGAGGACAGTAGAGGGCAGGAGAATGGACGAGATGTAAGAAGCGAAGATAGAGAGGAGGGGCGCAGAGGGCGAGCAGGCGGTAGGAGGAGAGAGGTTAGAGGTTAGGGGCAGATGAGAGGAGTAGCATGGGATGGTCATGGGGAGGGGGGGGCGGGAGACGGAGAAGCGATGGGAGATTGGAGGGGGGAAGGAACGACGAGGGAAAGAAGATGAGGAGCGAGCAGAGAAGTAGAAAGGAAAGAATAGGGGGAAGGAGACGAGTGGGTTAGAATACGAGGGGATTGAGGAGGAGGGAGGGAGGGGGTCGTAGAGAAAGGGGAGGACAGAGAAGAGCGGAGAGAATGAGAGAGATAAAGAGGGAGCGGAAGGGGCGACGGGAAGCATGGGAAGTGGAGAGCTACGGAGGAGAGAGCATGAAGCAAGAGAGGAGCGGAGGCGGGGAAGGGGGGGGAAGAGAATTGGGGCGGGTGCAACGCGCAGGGACAGAAGAGGGAGGACGCGCAAAGAGGAGATTGTACGGCGTGTAACAACGCGGAGTAGGAGAGAAAGGAGGAAGGAGAAGCGAGGGGGGGGAAGGGGGGGACAGGCGAGGGGAGGGGGGTAAGGGAAGATTAAGAAGGAGAAGGGAGAGGCGAGGAAGGGAGTAGCGAGGGAAAGAGGAGGAAGGAGGAGTGGGAGGTGCTGGCAAGAGAAGGCAGAGGGAGATAGTGAGGAAGAAGGGAGAGAAGGGAGAGAACGATAGAAGCAGCGGGTGGCAGAGTCAGATATTGGGGGGACAGGGAAGACGCGAAGAAGAAGGGGGGGCGGGAAGGGAAAGGGAGTAGCGATGGAGAAGAGAAGAGGAGAGGAGGAGGAGAGGAGAAGGGGATGAACGCTATAGGCGAGCGGGAAGGAAGAGAGGGCGTCGCGGGGGGGGGGACGGGGGAAGAAGTGAGATAGACGGAGTGGGGGATAAGGGTGAAGAGGGGTGGAGCTGGATGAGGAGGTAGAGAAAGACTGAGACGGAGAGGAGACTGAAGGAGAGGTGTGACGGGGAGGAGAGTGGAAGCAGGAAGACGAATGAGGCGACTGGAGAGAATATGGGAGAAGCCGGCGCGGGCAGGGAGGAAAGGAATGGGGAAGGAGAGGGATGAGGATGGGAATGAGGGGAAGAGAGAGCTGGGGATGACGGAGAACGGGAGACGAGATGATGAGGATGGAGGAGGTAAAGAGTCGGCCGAGAGAGAGGGGGGGGAAGAGGGAGAGGGAGACGGATGAGAGTGGAAGGAAGTAGGCTGGAGGTAGGGGAGGATAAGGAGGATAGGGCGAGAGGCATGAGTGAGGAAACAGGGATGGGGGGAGGGAAGTATTGGGGGAATTGGAGACAGAAGGAGAGAGGAGCGGGAGGAGGGAGGTAGAGAGAACTAGAGGGGGGACGGGAGGAGGAGGAGGAAGAGGAGCGGAGGCAGGAGGAGGTGGTGAGTGAGAGAAGGCGGGGAGTGGGGATAAGAAAGAGAGCGGGGAGGGCCCGGAGGCTAGGAGAGTAGAGGGGGCAAGTGGAGAGAGGGAGAGAGCGGGGAGGGGGAAGACGGAGGGAGAGGAGAAAGGTGGAGGGAGGCAGAGAGTGCGGGCGGGAAGAAGGGGGATAAGGAACGGGGACGAGGAGAGAGGGGAGAAATAGGAGGGGGGAGGGCTTGGGCGAGGGAGTAAGAGGACGAGGAGAGGTGGTATTGATGGGTAGGAGAGGAGGGAGGGGGGAGAGAGGAGGCTAGGGGAGGATAGGAGGAGGGGGTGGGAAATGGAGACTGGAGGGGGGGTCGGGTGAAGATAGGGGGGATGGGAGGAAAGTATAGTAAGTTAGTTGAGTTGGGGAGAGAGAGAGGCGCGTGCGGAGAAGGAAAGCGGAGGAGAGGAGGAAAGGGGGGACGGGAGTGAGAGGAGAGTTCGGGAGAGACTAGACGGGTTCCTGGAGGAAGGAGGGGCTTGGGGGAGAAAGGGGATTGGTTTAGGGGAGAAGAGAGGAAAGAGAGGAGATGGGGCTGGGAGCGCGGAAGGGCAGGATGGGAATGAGAACGGGAGAAGGGGGGGAAGAGGGATGGGAAGGGGAAGAGATGAGAAGGTGGAGCA
Source organism: Neotoxoptera formosana (assembly GCA_022818045.1). Taxonomy (NCBI): domain Eukaryota; kingdom Metazoa; phylum Arthropoda; class Insecta; order Hemiptera; family Aphididae; genus Neotoxoptera; species Neotoxoptera formosana. The sequence continues at coordinate 7,292 of JAIWJD010000296.1, read as the reverse complement.
GCGGGGCAGGGAGGGGTGGTTGCGAGGGGAGAGGTAGGGGGTGGGGACAGATAAGAAGAGCAGATGGAGAGGAGGGAAGAGAGAGAGGAGAGGAGAGGGGTAGAGAGTCGGCCGACGGAGGGGAGGGATCGAATGTGAAGATGAAGGGAAGAGCGGGCAGGAGAGGGCTAGAGATGGGGTGGAGACGGGGAGGTAAATGACCGTATGAGGAGAGGAGGAGCAGGAGCGGGGAGCCTGGAAGGGGGAAGGAGAGAGAAGTGGACATGGGGACGTGGAGGGGGGAGTAGAATGAGAGAGATGAGGGAAGATGCGGGAATGGACGGGATGGGAGGGGTGATGGAGAGCGAGTGGGAGGAATCAAGTTGAGCAGTTATAAGGGGGGAGGAGATGGAAGCAAGGAGAGGAAGGGGGGTGAAGGTGAGATTTGTGAGGGGGAAGGGGGGGGGAGGAGGGGGAAAGAAGGGAGAAGGAAGAGAATGAGGACGCATGAAAGTGTGTAATTGGGAGATGGCGGAGGCCGGGAGAGAGGGCGGGTGAAATGCAGAAAGGGGTTGATAACGCACGGGGCCCGGGGGCGAAAGGCAAGCGAGAGAGAGGACGAGACGGATGGAGGGAGATGGGGGGAGGAAGAAAGAGGGATGAGAGGGAGAGGAAAGGAGAGAGGCCGAAGGGGGAGAGGGATAGAAGTAGAGTGAGTTGGGGGGAGAAAGAGGAAGGGAGGGATGGGGGGGGAGAGAGAGCGAGAAAGCAGGGGACCGGCGGGGAGAGAGTCGGGAGGAGGGGGCGATGAGAACGGATGGGATCGAGACAGAGGGGGGGGGAGGAGGAGGGAGGAAAGGTATAGGAGGAGCAAGCGAGAAGGGGAGGTAAGAGGGGAAGGAGAAAGGGAGGGAGAGTCAGGAGAAGTAGAGGAGGGGAGAGTAGGGACTAAATAGAGTATAGGACGAGCGAGAGAGGGATGGAGGGAGAGGGAGAGGAGGTGAGAGAAGATAGGGAAAGCGGAGACGAGGAGGGGCAGCGAGGTAAAGGAACGGGGAGGTAAAGGGTGAGATGGGGGGGGAGGGAGAAGAGATGTAATAAGAGGAGTAGATTAGATGTGAGAGACTAATGATGGGAGGGGTGGAAGGAGAAGAAGCGGAGGGGGAAGAGGCGGGGTGGGCGGCGAGGTGATGGTGGAGTGGGAAGAGACGATGGAGAGGGGGTGAGGAGGCTGATGGGAGAAGGGGGAATGTGGGGAGAGGAGGATGGAATGAGGGAGGAGACGAGGCGGGGAGGACATCAAGGGGGAACCATACAGGAGAGAGGGGGATGTACAGGGGGCGCGGAGGGGGGGCGGCCAGGGCGGCAGGAGGGGGGAGGAGCTGGGGGACGGGAGAGAGGAGAGGACGTGGACGCGAGAAGTTTGGGAGGAAAGAGCGAGAAGGGGTGGTGAGATAGGGTGGAGATTGAGAGGGGGAGGAAAGAGGATAATGAGGAGGAGGGGGAGAAATAAGGAATCGGGGGGGGGAGGAAGAGGCGATGTGGAAATGGGGCAGGGCGGGAGAGAGAGGGTAAGAGGGGAGGGAAGGATAGGGGGGAGAGGAGGATGGGGAGGGGAGAGAAACGGAGTCTGATGAGAGCGCTCGATTGAGGAAGATCGAGGAGGGAGAAAGGGGTAGGCAGCGCTGGAAAGCGGGGAGGTGAGAGGGGGAGAGAGGAGTAGGGAGGCAGGGGGAGAGCGCGGGAGAGAGAAGAGGTGCGAGAGGCCCCCCCCCCCCCCGCAACCGCCCCCCCTGGCACCCGACGGGAACGCCGACCCACCCTCCGCTTCCCCCCATCCCGACCATGCGGGGGGGCTATAAGGATAGAGATGTGGGGAGGCGCGGGAAGATATGAGAGGAGCGCCCCTCGAGAAGGGGAGGCAGGGTAGCGGGCAGGAGTAGGAAGAGGCGGGGATAAGCGAAGTGAGAGAGCCCGGGAGGCGGAGAAGAGATGGGATAGAGGGAGGGGGAGGTGGGGCAGGTGGGGAATGAGGGGGAGAAGATGGCGAGAGGTAGGGGGGGAGTGGGAGGATAGGAGAGTGGGAAGCGGGGACGCACCCCGTACCCACCCCGCCCCACCCCCGCACCCCCCCTCGAAATACACATCCCACCCCCCCCCACTCCCATCCACACACCCCTGTACGACCCCGCCACGACCGCCCACCCCGCCCCCCCCCGCGCCCTGCGCCGGTGCGCCCACCCCCCCCCCCCGCCATCAACCCGCCCCCCCCCCCGGCGCCCGGACCCCCCCACACCCCCCCGTGCACCCCCCCCGCCCCCGCCCCCGCCCCCCCCCCCCCCTCCCCCCCCCACCCCACCCCCCCCCCCCCCCCCCCACAAACCCCCCCCGGCCCACCTCCGCCGCCGGAACCTGGACGATAATCATAGCCGCAGGGATACAAGATAACACACATAAAAGCATATGGGGAAAGTGACGAATGAGGGGAAGGGGGGGACAAGGGGGGAGGGAGTGAAGGAGAGGAAGGGCGGGCAACAGGGAGCGCGAGAGGGAATGATAGTGAGGGTCGTTGAGAGAGATATGGAGCGATGAAGGGGGGAGGAGAGGATATGGGCTGGTGCGGAGAGATGCAGGGCAGGATCGCGATAGATTGGGGAGAAAAAGGGTAGGAAGGAGAGAGATGGCTGGAGAAAGTAGAGGGAGTGTGGAGAGGGGACGATGGGGGAGGAGGTCAGGGAAAGTGTGGAGGATGGAGAGGGTGAGGGAGGAAGGAAGGAGACGGGGATGGGGGGGACGAATGGTAGCAGTGAGAGAAGGGGAGGAAAGAAGGAGGAAGAAGTGGAGAGGCATGGCAGGGCAGAGGGCCGATGGGGGGGGGGCGGGGAAGGGAGGGGGGGACGTGAGGGGATGAGAGATGCGCGGGAGAGAGGATGGGGGGTGAGAGCCGGAGGGGAGAGAGGAGGGGGGCATAGATTAGGGGGGGGAGGAGGAGGGGGTGGAGGGGAAGCGGGGTCGAAGAGGGAGTAGGCAGGGAGATACGTAAGCAGTGCATGGAGGGGGTGAGAGAGAAGAGGTGCGACACCGATGAGGATGGGGGTAGTGTGGGAGGGAAGAGTACGCGCAGCGGGGGGTGGGTAAAAGGGAGGAGGGAGGAGATAGGGACTGGGGAGAGGGGAAGGGGAGCAGAGAGGGGTGAGAAGGAAAGGGAGCGAATGGGGCAGGGGGAATATGAACGTCGTAGATGGAGGAGAAAACGAGAAGGGGAGGAGAGAGGAGGTAGGGCGGTGAGGAGGGGATGTGAAGAGGGGAGAAGGTGATGGGGACGGGGGTGGAAATGGTGGGGGAAGGAGATACAGCGAGAGATGATGAGAGAGCGAGAAGCAAGAGGAGGGCGAGACGGGGAAGGAGGGGGGTATAGAGGAGGAGAGGGAGGGGGACGGACGCTGAGCGAAAAGAGATATGGAGCGTGGAGGAGAGGGATAAGGTAGAGAAGGGAATAGTTGGAGGGGCGAGAGTATGGGGGAAGAGGGAGATAGGGAGAGATAGGAGGGAGGGAGGGAGGAGAAGGGGGGATGCGGAGGCAGGTGAGCATGGAGAGGAGAGGGAGAGATGGGAGGGGGATGATTGGGAGGAGAGGAGGAATGGGGGGGTGGGAAGAAGGGAGGCAGAAGCAAGGGGGGGGGAGGATAAGGAGGAAAGACGTGGCGGTGGAAGAGATGGCGGAGGCGCGGAGGGAGGGGGAGACTGATTAGGGTGCTAGGGTAGAAGTGGCGGGAGGCGGAAGAGAGGGGGAGGGGGATGAAAGAGAGGAATAAGAGGGGACATGGGAAGGGGGCGTGGGGTATGACAGAAGAGGAACGGCAAGGCGAAAAAGGATGGGAGATGAAGGGATGGGAGAGGAGGGGAGGGAGGGAGAGAAAAGATGGGGGGGGGGAAGAAGGGAGCGGAGAGAGAGTCGAATGCGATAGGAGAGAGGGGGGATGAGGGGAACGCGAGGAAGATGGGGGGGAGAGGGAGGGAGGAGTAGAGAGGGCGGGAAATGGGTGGAGGAGGGAGGGAGAGGGGTGAGTGGGCGAGGAGATGAGGCAGGAGGTGGGGGCGGAGGGGGAGAGCATAGGAAAAGAAAGAACGAGGAAATGGGAGAGAGAGGATGGAGGGTGGAGGCGAGGAATGTAGGCCCGAAGAGAGTGGGAAATGAAGCAGCGGATAGAAGGGAGATAGGGAGATGGAAGGGGGAGGGGTGATTGTATCAGCGAGGAGAAAGCGAGGAAGGGGACAGGGGGAATGGGACAAGAGGAGAGGGGAATGTGAAGCGAGCGGGAGCCGAAGGATATGAGGGAGAACAGCATTTAGGGAAGAGCGGAGAGAGAGGAGAATGGGAAGAGAGATGGAGCAGGGTAGGGAAGGGGTCGGAGCGAGAGGCGAGGAGGGTGGGCAGAGGGCGCGGGCGTGTAGGACGGAGAGCGAGCAGGGGGAGGGGCAGCGAGAAGAGAAGAGGGAGGTGTGAGAGCGGGTAAGGGCAGGAAGGGCGGAGAGGGAACAGCGAGGAAGAGGAAGGAGGGGGAGGGGTGGGGATAGAGGAGGTAGGAGTGGAAGATCGGGAGAAGATGGGGATAGAAAAGAATGGATAGGAGGGGGGAGGGAAGCGGAGGAGAGGAGGAGAGGGAGAGAGGAAGAAGGATGGCAGGGGCGGGGGAGGAGATGAGTAGAGAGATGGTGGGGGTGAGGGGGGGAGAGGCGGTGGGGGGAATTAGGTGTGACAATGGGTGAGAAGAAGAAGGAGAAGGAGGAAGGGGATGGGGCTAGGAGGGATGGGGAGGGAGAGGGGGGGAGGGAGGGTGTGGGGGCGAAGGAGGGATGAGGGAAGTGAAGCAGGAGAGGGAGGTGAATGAGAGACGAAGAGGGGGGGGTTATTTGGGCAGGGGAGCGGGTGGAACAAGAAGGAGGAGGGACCAGTGCGGGGGTGATAGAGATGGGGGGGGGTCAAATGAGTGGGGAGGGCGGAGGGAAAGTAGGAGGAGAAGGGACAGCGGAACGAGGTGGGGGAAAGATGAAGGGGCAGGAGGAATGGGAGAGAGGGGAGGGGATAGGGAGGAGGGGGGAAGGGGGGGGACGAATACGCGCTGGAGAGACGAAGAGGCGAGGGGGGCTAGGCGTGAACGGAAAGACAGATGTAGAGTGAGCTAAGAGTTGAGGAGGAGGGATGATGAGAAGGGAGAGTATAGGAGGGAGGTTGAGGGAAGGGGAGGGCGGACGGAGAGGGGGAGGGGGGTGGGGGAGAAAGGAGTGAATGAGAGGAGAGGAGGAGTAGGAGGCATGGAGATGTGGACGGTGGGGGGAGGGAGGAGAGATGCGGGATGGGATGGAGGACGGAGAAGAAAGGGGGGAGAAGGGAGGGAGAGAAGGTAAGGGGAGAATGGAGAGGAGACTGAGCGGAGGAGCTTGAGGCGGGATAGGTGGAGGGGAGGAGCGGAGGACGAGGGAGGCAGGGCGGCGAGTAGAGTGCAGAGAAGAGGGAGTGGGGGGAAGGGTAGCGAGGGGAGTAAGACGGAGTGAGGAAGTATGAAGGGGGAGAGGGATGCTGGGAGGGGAGCGAGCAATGGAGGGGGAAGGGAGGGCAGCGGAAGGAGCGTAGGTGAAGAGGGGGGAGTGGAGAGGGGGAGGACGGGACGAGACGGGGAGAGGTGGGGGAGGCGAGGAGGAGGGGTACGAGGGGAAGGGGAGAGTGATGGAGGGAGAGGAGAGGGAGGAGAGAGGGAGAGGGGGCGGCGGGGGGGCGCAAATGGGGGGGAGGGAGGAAGGGGGGAGGTGGAAGAAAGGGGGGAGAGACTGAGGGGATTGGAGAGATGGGAGGCACAGGGGGGAGAGGCACGAAGGAGAGAGAGGGAGGGTGGAGGAAGGGGAGAGAGGGGAGGGGAGAGGGAGGGGGGATGTAGAAGGGAAGGGTCGGGGAGATAGGTTCGGGGAGAGAGGGGAAGAGAGAGGGAGCCTGTCGGGAGAGGAGAGGGGGAAATAGAGCGGGTGCGTAGGGTGGGGGCGGGAGGGAGCGGCGGACGATAGGAGGGCAGATAGAAGGGCGATGGGATGAGCAGGGGGGGGGGAGTGGGTAGGGTAGAAGGCGAGAGGGGGGGAAGTGAGAGTTGGGGGAGGCAGGTGATGAGGGGAGGGGGGGGGAGGGGGGAGGAGGGGAAGGATCGGAGGAAGGGAGGGAGGGGGAAAAGGGGAGGGGGAGAGGGGGAGAGTTAGGGGGAGGGAAAGAGGGGGGGAGGAAGGAGGGAAGAAGGGCGAGGGGGGAAAGGGGGGGGGGGGGGGAAGGGGGGAGAAGGAGGGAGGGGGGGAAGGGAGGGAGAGGAGGGGGGGGAAGGGGGGAGGGGGGAAGGGGGGAGGGGGGGGAGTTGGGGGAGGGGGGAGGGGAGGGGAAGGAAGGGGGAAAGGAGGGAGGGGGGGAAAAAAGGGAGGAGGGGAGGAGGGGAGGGGGGAGAAGAGGGGAGGGGGGAGGGAGAGGGGGGAGGGAGAGATGAGGAGAAAAGGGAGGGGGAGGAGGGAAGGAGGGTAAGGAGGGAGGGGAAGGTGGGGGAAAGGGGAAAGGAGGGAGGGGGGGAAGGAGGGGGGGGAGGGGGGGAGGGGAGGGGGGGGAAAAGGGGGGAGAGGGGGGGGGAGGGAAGGGGGAAGGAGTAAAGATAAATAAGGGAAGGGGGGGGGGGGGAGGGGGATGAAGGGAGGGGTAAGAGAGGGGGGGGGAAAAAGGGGGGGGAAGGGGGGGGGGGGGAGGGGGGGGACCAATAGGAGGGAAAAAGGGGGGGAGAGGGGGGGGGAGGGAGGGGAGGGAGGGAGAGAGGGAGGGGGGGGGGGGGAAGTGGAAAGGGAGGGGAGGGGAGGGAGGGGGGAGAGGGAAAGGGGGGGGGGGGAAAAGGGGGAGGGAGGGGGGAAGGAGGAGGGGGGGAAAAGGGAGGAAGAAGGAAAAGGGGGAAGGGGGGGGGGGAAGGGGGGAAGGAGGAAGGGGGAGGGGAGGGGGGGGAAAAAGGGGGCGGGAAAAGGTGCGGGGGGGGGGGGGAGAGGGGGTGGGATGGGGGAGGGAAGGGGGGGGGGGGAGGGGGGGGAGAGGGGGAGAGGAGGAGAGGGAGTGGGAAGGGGAAAGGGAGGGGGAAGGGGGGGGGAGGGAGAAGGGAAAAGGGCAGGGGGGGAAGGGGAAAGGGGGGAAGGAGGGGGAGAAGAGGGGGGAGAAGGGGAAAAGGGGAGGGGGAGGGGAGGGGGAGGGGGATAGGGGGGGAGGGGGGGGTGAGGAGGGGGGGGGGGAGGAGGGAAAGGGGAAG